>PVKM010030630.1:0-17180 GCA_004027735.1 Carollia perspicillata
GCTGGGGGATTCTATTCTTATAGGGGCAGAAGCCCCCCTGCTAGTCTTTGGCGGGCTTTTCCTGCGCAGGTACAAGGAGTTGGATTTCAAAGCTACTGCGCATGTGTGGTTTCCCATGACTTTCTTGATTGGCTACTGGAGAAGGGAGTCCCACAGTGTTATTTCATTATAATGATATTATAATGAATTAGGGGTAGCGAGCAGGCGCATTCTGATTCAGAGTTATCCCAGAAAACAGGATCAACCCATCTTAGGGGGTCTTTGTCATGTATAGATGTTTTCTACCTCAGCCCTGCGGGGCCTCTGGAGCTTCCTTCCTGACTACCTCCTGCCTCAACATCAATCTCTCTCTCTCTCTTTCTGTCTCCCTCCCTCCCTCCTTACCTGCCTCCCTCCCTACCCCCCTCTCTAAATAGAATCAAATAAACAGATCCTCAAGTGAGGATATGAAAAATTAGAAATAAATGTGATTCACCTATAAATATGTACAGATGAAATGACATGATGTCTGGGATGTATTTCAAAATAATCCAGTGGAGAAGGGTCAGAAGCGTTGAAACAGAAATTAAAAAAAAAAGAGTAGCAATGAGCTGATGACTTACAGCTGAGTAATGAGGATATGCAGGCCATTAAACTCATTTTGTGTATAAAAATGTTCCCCAATAAATATTAAAGAAAAAAAACTTCAGTTCAGAAAAATCAGGACATAGTTTGGTTCTAAGTGGCTCTAAGGTAATGATGTAATGCTCCATGGAAACGTTATTATATTCAGGGTTAGGAGCACTAGAACCCAGAGTAGCCATATTGTTAAAAGACAAAATTAGTTTCTATTCCTAACTCCCATATACCTGTCAATAATCTCTAATATTGAATGTTATCTGAGGCTCTCTCCCTTCTTTGCAAAATTAAAGACCTTCATATGTTGAATAACTTCATTGAACAGAACTGTTTTCTCAATCATTTTAGTATAAAATTATTCGTATTTGTGTTCCAGGGAAAAATATGGAATATCTGCACAATGTGGCTTCATGCTCTTGGTTCTTTTACTTTAAAACATGACCCATCAAAATAGCAGGTTGTATGTGTCTGTGGGTGTGTGTGTGTCTGTCTACAGCAAACACGTACTGACTCTTCCAGTGTTTTAATTTTTTACTAACTTTTGATCATTGTGAGAGTGTGTGTACAGAAGCTAAAGGACAAATCAGCTATGTTCATTTAACTAAAACAGTTGAAACAAACACAGAGTTTTTTCCCTACCTGTCACATTCTCAGAAAAAAATTAAAAAAAAAAAACCTAGTGAAACTAACTAAATTACATCAGTTCACAATGGCAGTTTTAACTTTTTTTTAAAAGGCATTTTTATTAATTGCACTAAAATAAAATGTGAGGTGATGTAAAGTTAATATTTTATAATTTTTAAAAACAATTTTGCTCATTTAGTATATATGTAAATTCTTCTAGTCTATATTCTATAAAATTTTGTATTCTTCCAAATTTTGCCTATGATAAACATTTAGTAAATATTTTACTTAAATTGATGGTGTATGTTTGTACATTATTTGAAAAAGAATATATTACTATTTCCAGTAACTTATGTTGAAGCATTTTTTAGGATCACTAAAGTAATATTACAGTGTTTTTATACTCTGGTTTCTCTTCAAATCATATAAATCTTTCACCTTTCTACAGTGTTTTTATGTTCACTCTGTATAAAACACAATTGATATATTATTTGTAAAACTCATATTGTGCATTTACAGCAACAGAAACAATTTTATATTTCTAAATTCATTATTAAATGTGGGCATTTCTTTGCCCACATTTATTTTATTCACTTCCTAAAATTTTTCACAGTTTGAAATTGAAATATGCTGAATCTTAATTTTATATTCATTGTATTCCCTATCCTAAAGTTTATGTTTCAGTTTATTAAACTGTTTGAAAATTTGCAAGTATCAGCTGACTAAATGTTTGCTTAAGAGAATTGAAAGACAACTGAATTGTATGCTATTGATTAAATGCACTTTAATTTACATCCATAATTTGATCTGAGTATTTTTCAATCTTAAAAGGTCCATTTTTAGAAAGCTAAAAATTGAAATGCCTGGGAGAATGGTAGTATTTAGGTCAAATCCGGTTTCCAAACTTAATCATTTGATTTACTTGTCCTTTACCTTGTTAAATTACAGGTACAAGAAATTGGGTTCTAAAATAATGATATTACTATAGTGGTGGGTGGGGGAAAAACAAAGAATGATCCTCCCAGAAGATGTTACATTGCATGGCAGGGGGATTAGAGTTGCTGATAAAATTATGATTTTTAACCAGATGATGTGAAACTGGGAGATGTTCCTCAACTGCCTGGTTAGGTCCAGAGCAATAAAAGAAGAAAAGGAGAGGGAAAAGAGTCATTTCAGAGGGATAAAATGTGAAAAAGTCTTGTTGGATGTTGCTGGCTATGTTTAGAAAAAGAAGGCCAGTTTGGATTTTGTTTTGTTTAATGAAACAGACTATACTATTGATAGTCCCATTAAAGATTTCTCCGGTATGTTCACATGTACACACATTGTGGGAGAATGTAGAAAAAAATTCTATTCAGGAAACTGCTGCGGACTTAATTGTGCCCTACTCTCCCCTCCCTGCATTGTCTGGGGAAACTCTAACCCCCAAAGTGACTGTACTGGGAGTAAGGATGTAATTAAGATTAGATAAGGTCACAAGGGTGGGGCCTTGATAGGCTCAGTGCCCTGTTAAAAGAGCCACCAGAGAGCTCACTCTCTCTCTCTAGATTGTAAGGAATCAGGGGGAAAGAGGCTGCCTGCACATCAGGAGACAGTACTCTTTAGAAGCCAACTATCTGGGCCCCTGGTGGTAGACTTCTGGCCTCCACAGCTGTGGGAAAACAAATGTCCTGCTGTATAAGCCACCCAGTCTGTGGTATTTTGTTAAGGCAGCCCAAACAGACTAATAAAGCAAGACAAAAAGTTGGATGAACACAACACAAAATTTTTAGGGCAAAATTCTCGAAGATTTGCATCTTGAATTTTAAAATGACAGTGACTATAGTTCTCATGTTCCTTGCAGCTTCAGGTCTTAGTTTCTTCCAGATCCAGCCTGAGTAAGGGTGGGTCATTATTCCCTTGCCACAGATTGCTCTGATGGCCTTCATAATGACAGTTCCCACCTTCTCACTGTCCTTTACACTAGGTTTGTGAAGTTGTTGCAACACTCTGGCTTGCATGGTATGCATTCTCTTTGCTTCTTTGGGGAAATCCATGACTGTTATTTGCATGTCATTCATGAGTCAAAAACTATTGATATTAACAAGAAGACAAAATAAATGGTGAAAGGGCTTACAGCAGAATAAACAGAAATCATTGCACCCCACACTCCAGCATGTGGCTTTCTAAGTGGCTGAAAATGTTTTCAGGATGCAAAGTTCACATTGATTGTGGCTGTAAAATTTCATATATATATTATATATATTTTATGTATATATAAAAATACATATATATATAGTCTGTCCAGAAGGTATCCAGCCGTGTGATGTGAAAAACAGATACATTTTTCAAAGAAGACACAAGAAGCATTGTACATAGGGCAATGATACCTCAGTCCTCTCCAGAGTAGGCACGTTGGGACCTCACATACATCTTTGTTGATTGCAGCACATACACGTTCAACATTGTCAGGTGCTCTTTATTGCAGGCCTTCCAGAACAGGGATCACCTTCAAAAGATTCTCAACCATATTTGAAGCATTTGTGACACACATTTACCTGTCCTGCATTCATTGCATCATCCCCCAAATCCTTCTAAATCATCTGAATAGGTTCCACAGAGAAATGTTCAAGCTTCACACAAAATTTGATGCAGATTTGTTGCTATGTTCCCTCAGTCATTTTGAATGTGACAGCCAAACAGTGCACATGCTCACTCAATGATGTCTACTGCCCCCACTGACTAGTGCAGTAAAGTCATCATTGTTCATGCATGCGCCTTCCAGTCTACCCTCCTTGGCTGCCAGGTTACATAGATGCAAAACATTCTTGTTATATTAACAACAGCTGGACATTTTCCAGACAGAACTTTTATGTGTGTATGTGTGTGTATACATATCACATATAAATGTGTGCGTATATATATATGCATATACTTGTATGTGTACATAAGTATATTCATATATTTATATGTGTATATGTGTATATGCATGTACATACTTATATATGAGAGAGATTTATCTTTTCTAACATACAATAATGAATTACTCCATGTGGAAGTTTATTAAATGGGGTGTGACTATAGAATCTAGATGTGAATTTGTTTTTTTCTTGTGTTTTTTGGATTCCATTAATATTTCTTTTTAAAATAAACTAGACCCACTAAGAATTGGTTTTAGTTAAGATCCCATGAAGAGAAACAAAAATACTGCATTTTTATGACTCAAATTTTCATTTTTTTCTTAACCCTTACAGTTTTGATTGGTTCATCAGTGTTCATGGGTAACGCAGCCCTGTGCGTGGTGTGTGGCATGGTGCAAATGGTGTGGGTGTTGAGAGTACTTGCTCTTGCTCTAGTCACTCACAGAGAATGTAGAGAACTCCAGTTTTTGTCCATAGGCTACAAATATGGCTAGGACAAAGTGGACTAATGATATGTTTGGTATATTATATGCCCTATTTTGTCTCCTGTTCTAGTTTTAACCTCACAGATTAACACTTTTGTGTTACTCTCTATAACAGCATAGTGTTAGAAGGATGAGGACTTACTGCACAAATGCTAGGGAAGAAAAATCTTTGAAATGGAGTGAGAAACAAAATTTTGTGCTCTCCTGGAAGATATATAGAAGACTTTGGGTATTGAGACCTCCGATTATTTTTTATAATCTTTATGGTGTTAATTATCTTTTTAAAAGGTTTCATTAGGTAAAAGACAGGATCCATTAACCTTTGGTGAAGATTATTCAGTCACACAGAAATCAAATTAGAAATTTGGTTTTCTTAGATCTGGAGATCATTCCTGTGTGTGATGAGTGTTTAGAATTCATTTACTATCTAAGGAGTTGCTGCTTTGCAATAGTGGGTGTGTTTTTTGGGGGGAAGGATGGGATGAAATGAACAACGTAGAGAAGACAGTTTGTTCCATTCCTTTACCATATTAAAATGCTTAACACTTCATGCTCAGATACACTGATTTACAGCAAAACAAATCTGAAGAAAGCTCTTACCCAGTCAGGGCCACTGCTATTTATTTGTAGTTACCTCAGCAAGTTAGGAGAAACAACAATTAAGACAATAAATACTCTTATTACTCCTTTGTCATACAATTGTTCTTGTCGTACAATTGTTCAGGATCAATAATCTCCAGGATCCCTGCCTCCTGGGGTGTCTGGAGAGATGCTGGTCAGGTAACAACTCTAACTGCAACATCAAACTAACTCTCTCTCTCTCTCTCTCTCTGTCTCTCATTCTTGCTCAGGCAGCATCAGAGGAAGTGACTTCAAAGAGATGTCTCTTAGTGCATGTCCCACATTTACCTGGACATCTAAATCCTGGCAATCTGTAGACAACAGGTTGAATTTATCATGCACATTTGATACAGGGTGCAGCCAAGAGGGGGACCCCTAAAAGGGATTTAGAATGGGGCCCAGAACTCAAGATGTCTGGGAAATATTAGAGAGACATATAAGATGCCCTCACCCCTTCCCCCACAGGTGTGAGTTGGGGGAAGGGATACATGGAGCAGGGCATGTAAGGCTGTTTTCTACAGCCACAGCCTTGCAGCTAATTCATGGCATAGTCGTTTAACATATCTATGGCCTTTGATGGGTCACTTGGATATGTTAAGTAGCAGTGGCCATGCTTAGAGCCAGGGGGTTGGAAAACACTTGCCCCCAAGATGTAAGTGGGGGGCAGGTCCCCTGAGTTACAGCACCTGCATGGGAGCTGGAAGAAGATTGGCTCCAGGATTTTGATCCACATCTGCCCAGACTCACAATGGCAGCCCAGTAGACTTGGGATAATACAGGGATGCTGGCAGCTGTAACTGATTTTAGGAGGAGTCGGAAATGGGGGTACAGAGGAAGACTGGCACAGGGATTTAAACCCAGACATGGCAGCCATTGGGGGGAACCACAAAGTCTTAGTGAGAGTACAGATCCCCTTGCAGCTTTGCAAGGGGGGAACCACACAGTCTTAGGGAGAGTGCAGATCCCTTCGCAGCTTTGGTGAAAAAAGGAACCATGAGGTTTTGCCATAGTGAGGACCCCCGCAGCTCTGGTGGAGGAAAGAAGAGACTTTGCCTGGAAAAATGGGTACAAAGAACTCTTGCCAGTAGACCATGAGAAGGTGCCACATGGCTTTGGATTAATTGGATATCCTGCCTGGATGGTGACATGACTGATGGGGCCAGCAGCCTGGAAACAGGGACCTGTGCTCTTTCTCTAAGTCACGGTACCCTGAATTAGGGCAGCGGGGAGACAAGAGCTGCTGAGTGCATCTGTGCGTATCTTAAAGGACTTTGATGTTTTAATGAAGATGTTAGGTCACTACTTTAAGTCTGTATAGCCTAAAATAAACATTTCCTTTCCTTTTCACAAATCTCTGGCATTGAGAGATATCTTCTGATCGGCTGCGGACAGACAGGCCCAGTAGATGGTCTGGACGGTATTAGTATATCATCCTCCGGAGTCTGGGCCCCTGTATGTGTATGTGACTGTTCTGTAACATGTTCTTACCAATAAACCCTAACAAGATTTGCTTGCTTCACTTCTTTTTTCAGAGAGTAAAATAAATTTTCATTCCATTCAACATGTGCTGATACTTAATTGTTTTTCTAATTTTCTTTATACTTCCACCTTCAAGTTTTTACGGAAACTTTAGTAATTATCTATATGTTTATGAGTATATCAAGCTCCGTAACTTCCTTCTCTAGAGATACTTATTTGCTAATACTACCTATAAACACAAGAAGTGAACAAAATGATCCTTGAATAATAAAAATAGTTCCTTAAGGACAATGCACTAAAATGTATGCTTACTTTATGTCATAAAAATGTACCTTAGATTGTCTCCCAGAGCCTATTTAATTCTATTTCACACTCAGCCTTAATAATTCCAATTATCTGATAGAAAATCTCATGGATACTATAACCAGTAATTTAGAAATTGAAGGCTTCTGGAGGATTACATCGGCAGTAGGAAGAAGTAATAATTGAAAATCTAAAAATGGGGTAGAAGTAGCAATTTATGAAAATTATACACAGGATATGAAAAATCTGAATTTTCTGCGTTTAATACATAAAACGTTCTTATCAATTAGTTAGATTGTTCATTTATACAATAAATACATATCTGTAAAGTGAAAAATAATTGTGAACATCTTTAGAAATAGAAGTAATAATAGCTAACACATTGTGCTCACTCTGTGCCAGACACATCTTAAGCTTTTCTCTGTATTAATTTATGTAATTTGCAGTGTAGGAAGTGGGTATTATTGTTATACTCATGTTACGGACAGGAAACGGAAACGTCCAAAGGTTAAGCATGTTGTCGGACACATGCCCAGTGATGACTGAAGCTCATTTTGAATTGTATCTGGAACCCATACCCAGAGACATTGCATTGTATTTGATCCTGAATATCTAGTTGACTTTAAAAGTAAGTGTACTTTTGACTGTAAAAGTATTTTCAAGAATAGGTACTTGAGTCAGACTGCTATTTGTCTTCTAAAATAGGTTCCCTCTTTCTTACATAACTTTACTTGTGGGGCACATGCTACCCATCTCTAGACTACATTTTGTTTTTAGTTTCCTTGGTAGTTAGATGTCTTTCCAACGGAATGTGAGCTGAGGTGATGTATATAACTCCCCCTTCACAAAATCAAAAAATATCTTCTATCCTACATACTCTGTTGGCCTTTGTTATGAGCTGTCACGTGTTGGTTGTGGCAACCCAGCTTTAACCATGTAGCCAAGAGCAACAGGAGAAACAACACAGAAGTTATTTGGGTATCTGAATGACTTCATGGAACAGAATTATTTTGCAGTTGTGGTATACTAAAAAATATGTTTGGCCTTTGTTCTTGGTTTCCGGCACAAAGATCCTAATACACTTGGAATTTTCTGAGCGTTGAGAGTGAGGGAAGTGCCTTTTGTCCTAGGAAGGTGATTCTGGTGTCAGGCCCTTAAATAGCTGCAGGCCGGGGACTAACCACCACAAAGACCAAGCTTTGACTAAAAGCTTAGAAATTCACTCCCATGCGTCACCATCCAAGGAGAGGAGAGGGCTTAGAGTTAGTAATCAACAGTCAATGATTTAACTGACCCCACATAGATAATAAAACCTCCACAGAATTCCCTAAAAGATAGAGTTTGGAGAACTCCCGGGCTTGTGGACACATCCACGTGCTGGGAGGGTAGCACACCCCAAGCCCACAGGATGGACGCTCCTGCACTCTGGACACCGATGAACTCTGCCTTATGTAAATCTTCATCTGTCTGTTCTTTTGTATCCTTTACAATAAACTGTAATAGTAAATATAGCATTTTTCTGACTTCTGGTAGTCGTTCCAGAAAATTATCAAACCTGGGGAAGAGGTTATAAGAACTCCTGACTTTGTAGGTGAGTCAGACAGAAGTGTGGGTAACCTGGGGGCCTGATACTTGCAACTGGCATCTGAAGTGATGGTTCTCTTATGAAACTGAGGTCTTAACCTGTGAAGTTTGACACTAATTCCAGTTAGTGTCAAAACTGAATCAAATTATAAGACACCTGATTGGAGCCTTGGTTGGTGTGGGAAAAACAACTAACAGCCTCCTAGGCCACTTATCTATAAAGTATTTTGTGTAATAAACATAAGCTTTAATTTTATTTAATCTTCCATAGTTTAGATCTCTCTTTCACAGGATCTTAATCTGTTTCCTATCTAATACAGAAGTAAGAATGACATGATGGCTCCATTGAAATAAGTATGTGCTCTACCTTGGGTAGAATTATTTCCATGAAAAGTGTTATGATGTAATGTAAATTATTTGGAAAAGCAGGACAGAGATTAGTTTTAGACTAATCTAGCACTCAGCTCTAGACTTATTATAGTCTCCTTCTTGCAATATTTATTGAGCATCCACCCTGTGTCTTATTATGTATTGAGGATATAAAGATAATATTTCCTTTCTCTGAACAGTAAGACAATGAAAGCAGCAGGTATAATATAAAAATATAAAGATAAAAACATCATAATGGAGAAAAAGTTTCTAAGATATGCTAAAGGAGAGGGAGCCTAAGATTGCAAGAAAGGAAAAGGAGAGATAGTGTAGTGACTTCCCAAGAGAGCTGATGCTTGAATTTAATGTTTAGGAATGAATAAAACTTCACTGTGTAGAAAACTGAGGGGGAAAAATATTCTGGTATAAGCAATATCATTTACAAAAGCATGAGACATAAGTTAGCATGAGATAATGACTGACCAGAAGTTTTTCTTTATTGTTAGAACATAAAAATAGAAGAAGGGCACTGGAATGATATAGGAGAGGTGCTGAAGAGTCTGCTGCACTTTATACTGAAAATAGTGTGAGGTCATTGGCATTTTTAACTGGCCACATGGTAATATGTATTTATTATATTTAATACATACCTTATTCTATGCTCTCTGCTAGATGTAGAGATACAGAAAACTGAAACATGGTGTCTGCCTTCAAAAAGTTCACAATATTTTAGGAAACCACATAAATAAACAACAGCAGTGCCTGGTGATAAATGCTACTAGGATGGCAAATATAGTTATGGACGCATTATGGATAAGAACAGATTGTGAGAAATTATGAAGATGAGAAAGAGAACAGTTCATCTGAGGAACAGCAAGTAGTTTAATTGTCATGCAGTGTGGGAAATAGCATCAACCACGAAGAATGAGACTGGAGAATAGTTAGGGGCCAGATCAGAAAAGTCTGTTTGCCATAGTGAAGAGATTGAATTTTATTCAGAAATCAATCAGAAACTGTGAAAAGAGAAATCTAGGAGGTAAAGACAACAGGAGTGATGAGGAGGGAGAGGAAGGAGTATGAACACTTTCAAGTATCTCGCTAAATAACTGGATGATGGGGTCTTTACCTGAGGTAGGGAATAAAATGACAATGTCAGGAACATGAAAAGAGTAATCCATTGAACAGATGTCCATTCAAGGGCTTGCTCTGTCCCCAGCCCTTTATGAGAGTGGCAGCCCATTTGATTACCCAATATTCTGCCAATTGCTGGGGTAACCGTATTAAAGATATGACTCAAAAGTAGCCAATTCATAGCCAAGGCCAGTCAGCAGTGATATGTCTTGGCATGAAAGAACTGTCCAGATAATAAAGTACTTAGCAATGTGAGTAGACTTGTAAGGTCCCAATAAGGAAACAGAAGACTATGATAGACCATGATGAGCCATGGGCAAATCAAAGTTGGAGTAAGTTATGGTGCAGAAAGTGGCAGAGATGCCCTGGGGACACCATGCCAATTCCCAACAGGGATGGGGAGAGAAGTGCTCATGCAAAGTGTTCTGCTGTTGATGGCTTTCCATATCCATACCTTACAACACACTCACCTTCCCTTCAGGGGATGTCAGTACTTCTCTGTTGCTTGCAAACAACAATGGAAAAAATCTAATTTTGTGCCAATTAGATTGAGGGCCAGCTGTGTGCCCTCTCTCATTTCTGGAATAGCCTTTAAACGTGAGGATTAAAAATTCTTTTAGAAGTATTTTTTTCTTTCAGTAAATTTCCTTTAACTAATGAATAAGACCTTTAGCCCTGTTGTTATACAAGTAATGATGAGAGTTGAGAGAAGGCTGGCTATTGCTCTGCCCACTGCAAAATAAAAATTTATGGGTCTTGTTGGGGGTGGTGAAGCTATTTTCCTCTTCCACAGCCTGGATGAGGTGTGCAAGTGATATGTCCAGTCATGGCACCAGGGAGCTGGGGTGGGTGGTAGAAAACCTGTTCAGGGAGATGGAGAGGTGATGCAAAGCATGTGCTTCTCCGCCTCATTGGACCTTGTTTATAAACCATAAATTCAAAGATAACCTTATTGAGATGTTCAACACAGAAACTTGAAAGCATTACACTCCAAGTAGGAGCCCTACCTAGTTTGGAGCCCTATGCAATTGTACTGCTCACATGCCCCTAAAGCCAGACCTAGGTTAATGGAATCCAATAGAGAAAGGATATTTAGTGAGCGAAATGAATATTTGTTTGAAAGTTCTGATTTTTTTTCAACACAAGGAAATCTTATTTATTACAAACACATCTAATCCATTATTTTCCCTAAAGATCATTTCTTTTCTTTACTGAATCCCAGGAAATGACCTCTATTGCTAAAAACCAAATCAAACCAACCAAACTAAAACAAATATGATAACAGAAATATTATAAAAGTCATATTGTAAAACATCAGTGTGTATAAATTCACACAATATAGAAGGAAATTCTGAGAATTAACCATCTTGATGTTAAATGACTAAATTTCTTAATGTCTCTACCTTATGAATTTGTTCTTTACCAATGTGAGAACAGAGAACTGTAACTTATAAGCACATATAATCATGTCTCATAGACAAATTCCATTACAACACATGAAAACGTGAAACCTGTCACTGAAGATATAGCCTAAAACTTTGGCCTTTGAACCCCAAACATACTCAGGCCTTGAGAAATAGTCTCACATTTTGTGCTTGCTTCTTTCTTATCAAGCAGCGATTTTTTAAGAAACAGCAAGAAAGAATGTTTTGTTTCTTTCTCTTTTCTAAAGGAAATAGGAGAGTTCCCAGGTTCTAAACAGTACGTTGATATTCTTAATCATGCAGAGAAGTCTTTTTTTTATTGTTGTTCAAGTACAGTCATTTCCATTTTCCCACCACCGCTTTCCTTCACCCCACCCACTCCCACCTCTCACCCTCAACCCTACCCCACTTTGACTTTGTCCATGGGTCCTCTGTACATGTTCTTTGATGAACCTTCCCCTTCTTTCCCCGTTATCTCCCTCCCCTCTCCCCTCTGGTTACTGTCAGTTTGTTCTTTATTTCAATCTTGGAAAGGATGTTTGTTAGACCAACCAATTGTTTTGTTTTTAGAAGTGTTCAAGAAAATACACTTTTATTCATAACATTTTTCACTGACGCAACAACTTGCTCAAACAAAGCTCCTGTTTCACAGAAGGAGGTGAGTAAGGAAAGGAGAAAGTTCAAGTATAGGAATTTGACAGTCACTTCAAAATCATAGGAATCCATGAGAGCGACACAGTGGCCAAAGGGGACAAAAGACCACATAAGGAACTTTTGACACCATTAGAATAGCTCAGAAGTTCTTTATTATTCAAGCAAAAAATAACAATCATTTGTTCCCAGCAATGATTAGTGCAGGCTATTGAGCAAGAAGGAGCTCTTGAGACTACAATGTGCCATGTCTTGGTTCTCACTTAAGTTTTCTCCCCTCTAATGAATAACCAGTGTAACAATTCGCCTACTATTCTGTAGAGTCATGCTGTAATCCCCATGAATGACACTCAGGACAGCGCCAGTCTGTTGTCATCAATCTGCACTCTCTTATGTTAGCAGCAGGGAGGCCCTCAAAGCTGGTGATTTGCAATGTAAAGGGAAGATAGAGTTTATTATTCAGCTGAGATGTTGCCCTTATGTCCACACGTGATAATAATGTTCTTTTTCTCTATATGTGTCTTCAAAAGGGAAAGCTAATTGCCACAGCACTAAGGTAGTGTAGGGCACACGAATACTCTCTTGATGTTTAATTGCAGAGGAAGTGTCCTCTGGACATGAGCCAGGGCTTTTCTGTGAATCCAAAACAGGCTTCATTTAGTGCTGCCTCTGCCTCACTGGCACTGGGATGCTATGATCTTATTCACTGCGCCAGACCCAAAAGCTGTGTGCAATTTTCTGCTCTGCCTGGTGAGGATGATTTAGTCATTGTTGTGTTTAGCTCACAGTTAATTTAATTGCTACTAATGTTAATGCATTGTAATACATATGTTAATACTCATGGCATCCAGCTTAAGGGACCTTTGGGTTTTTAGCATCAGTCCATTTCACTGGCACACACTGGGCTCCAGAAGTTTTGCCCCTTCACAGAGCACTCAGCAGTCATGAATTCTTACAGTGTTCTTAAATGGGAGGAGGATTGTAGCCATAGCTGCTGTAGCAGTATTAAGAGAACAGTACTTCCCAGCACCTCTCTACATGTGTAGCCTTCCTTAACATTATTTTCTAAACAGAAAATCCAGTTACTTGTTAGGCATTAAATTTCTATTATTTCAAGTCCGCAGTGGGTTGAAGTCCTTGCATTAATCACCTGCTGCACTGGGCGCTCCAATGCTCAGGAGACACTTTTCTTCCTTGAAACACTTGCAAGCAAGGCCATCGTAGCATCGTTTTATCTAGAAAACTCTCAGTGGCCCAGACATTATCCCTGACCACAGCATTGCCTATTTTAGCTTATTTAAAAAGTTGCTCTAGAGATAATCTCATTTGAATATCCATATACGTGGTCTGGAAGAAGTTGTGCTCCTAAAAAAAACCCAGCATTCCCTCTTTTGTTGAGCAGAATTAGAAGGTAGAAGGTAAAGACCATTTTCAATGAGGATAAAACATAAAAGCATGACTTAATCACTTTAGAATATAATCTACAGAATGGACAAGTATGTAGCTGCAATGATAACATTAGCAATTATTTTTTTAAATAATGAAATTAAAGGCCAAGTGTCTTTTATTTTTATTAGCCGTAAATCGGGAGGTATGTGCATTTAGTAGGTACATAGAATAGATGAAAAGCACAAAGAACGTGACATATTGGAATTAATATTTTCTTCTCTAATTTATTAGAAGTGCTTCCTGCAGGAGATGAGATTTCAAGACCTGTTTGAGTAATGAAGAAAGGGGAATTTGTCAGGGAGGATCAGAAGTTTTGTGAGAGAAAGCAATTTGCCCAAGGTCACTTAACTAGCCAATGTCAGAGTAGGAAATTAAACACACTGAAAAGAAATGAATGTTTCTATAGCGAGTCTCTTATAAGAGCATCTTCAAGCCGATGTCAAGAATTTTCTCCAGGAGGTAGACAATTACAGTGACCTTCATGAAATTACACATTGTGACTCAGAGAAAAGGGTCTTGGAGATTTTTAGGCTAAGAAAACTAGGACAAATCTGAACCTCCTTGCTCTATTATCCATAGAAATTCTTCCCATATCTCTACTGAACCTAGGGCAAGACAAAAATACCCCTCTGAAAAAGACAAAATCTTACTTTACTTAACCCTTCATCTGAGGAGTATAACCCTCATCATCCTCTCGAAAATAGGAGTAATACATAGATGTAAACATTTGTGGCTGAATGTTTATCAGGAACCTCTCCAAAATAACTAACCTGAGTAATAATAAAGTAAAGCAGGAAGCTTGCCTGATCACATAAATGTCAAGAAAGAGAGAAATTTCTTTTAATTAGTCATATCACCTGGACCTGCACATTTACGCTCCTTATGATCAGATCTGTGCCCATCCCAGTCCCAGGCCATTCTCTTACCTGCTAGTCTTTCTTCATGGTAAGCATCCCTATTTGAAGTTATGTTAATTTTTTTTCATTTTCTCTTCTTCCACTGGAGTGAAAGCTCTATGTGGCATAAATGTTATCTAGCTCACTGCTGCAACCATAGCATTTAGAATAAGACCTAGCACATAAGTAATATTCAAAATGTATTTGCCAAACAAATAAATATCTAAAATGCCATGCAATAATCAAAGCATTTTTTCTGTTTTTTTTCTGCACTTGACAACAAAACACTCAAAAAGTATGAATTGATGAACAAAAACTTTACACTTGAGGGTAAACAAGTGTCATTTTCCATGATACAGTGCTTCACATTATTAAATATTGCATGTTACATAGAGAGAGTGAACAGTATCTTCTTTTCTTTTAAAATTTTATTTATTTATTTTTAGACAGAGGGGAAGGGAAGGAGAAAGAGTGGGAGAGAAACATCAATGTGTGGTTGCCTCTCATGTGACCCCCACCAGGGACCTGGCCTGCAACCCAGGCATGTGCCCTGACTGGGAATCGAACCAGTGACCCTTTGCTTCACAGGCCCGTGCTCAATCCACTGAGCCAAACCAGCCAGGGCAAACAGTATCTTCTTATAAGTGGTATGCAGGATTCAATTTGGACAATATATGTGGAGGCTTCACCTAAGACACCCAAAAATCTAGAGATTATGCATTAGAATCACTGACAGTAGATACTTAACAATCCATTTTTTAAATGTGTGTGCTGTTTTAGAATCAAAAATGTCCACATGAGAAATAAGAGTTCCTTAAAAGACAGTGTGACTATTTTGCCCTGGCTAGCATAGCTCAGTGGATTGAGCGTGGGCCTGTGAACCAAAAGGCTGCTGGTTCGATTCCCAGTGTAGGGCACATGCCTGGGTTGCAGGCCAGGTCTCCAGTAAGGGGGCATGTGAAAGGCAACCACACATTGATGTTTCTCTCCCTCTCTTTCGCTAACCCTTCCCCTCTCTAAAATTAAATAAATAAAATCTTAAAAAAAAAAAGACAGTGTGACTATTTTGTAAAATATAATACAAACATAGACATTTTAAAATGGAGTCAGAGCTGCCATCCCAGAACTGCCTTGCATGTCTTACTGCTCAAATCTTTGGAATGTTAGAAAGGGGGATAATAGCACGTAGAATAAGCCTAAAGCAGCCTTGTTTTCCAAACAACTATTTGCAAAGATAACAACAAAGCAGTTATTATGACTCCTGGACTGAAAATTACAAACATATTTTAGAATTACCATCACTATGTTAGTTTATCTGCACATATAGAAATTCCTTTTTTCTGCCCTGGCCAGTGTGGCACAGTGGTTGAGTGCCTGTCTGCGAATCAAAGGGGCACTGGTTCACAACAACAAAACAAACAAACAAGCAAAATATAACCAAAGATACTGAAATTGAGAACAGGCTGCCAGTGACCAGAGGGGAGAAGGGAGGGAATTTCAGGGGAAAAGGGGTAGGGTTTATAGGAACAAATATAAAGGACACATGGACAAAAACTAGGGGTGGTGGAAATGGGAGGGAGGTGGGAAGGGATGGGTGGATGGGCTAGGATGGGAGTAAAAGATGGAAAACTATACATGAACAACAATTTTAAAAAAAGGGGGGTGCTGGTTCAATTCCCAGTCAGGACACATTCCTGAGTTGCATGCCAAGTCCCCAGTAGGGGGTGCGTGAGAGGCAACCACACATTGATGTTTCCCTTCCTCTCTTTTTCCCTTACCCTCTCTCTGAAAAATAAGTAAATAAAACTTTAAAAAAGAAGAAAATAAATTCCTCCTTTCTATTCGTATGATTGTTCTTCTCTTTCTCATGAATCCCCTCCTTGCTTCTATCTCCTAATAGGAACACTATTTGGGTTTCCTCTTAAATCTGTGCTTCCTGAATATCTGTTCTTTTGGATCTCAAATGAATGATCACTGTTTCTTTAGCCTTTTATTTCTAGGTTAACAACAGGATTGGCCACAAGATTTCTATCTTAATCTGCTACTCACTGAGCCAGGGAGCTCAGGCAACTTATGTACACTGAGATTCCATTTCCTCCTCGTGAACTGGATAAAATAATATCTACCTTATAGAAATACATGAATATAACAATAAAAAATATCAGATAATACTTATGTATTATTAATGTTATATATCACCATCATCTCAATAAGGTATTTAAAGCCTACAGTTAACCAATTCTTGCTCCTACTCAGTCCACCTGACATAACCTGTCTACTTCTTCTAAAGTCCTCGGCTACCCCACCTTCACTGCCCAAATTCCCACATTTTCACATGAAAATGTGGTGCCTCTTAATCAGAAATTATTAAGAATTCCAAGATGATGAGGACAGAGCATTGGACCAAGCACTTCTAAATGCACAGAACTCACTCCCATGGATCCAGTTCCACTGCCTGGTCACATCCCTGTGATATGAGCTACTGGTTCATCGCTTGCTGTCTGGTCTTCAGTCAGTGCAATGCCTTCCTTTTCTGGAGGTTCCATGCAACTCCATTGCCATGGCCAGTTCTATGGTTCTCTTCTACAGTTCTATCTTTTCTCTATTTCACATATTGTGTTCCCAGAGTTCTAACTAGGGCTTCAC
>PVKM010030631.1:0-17191 GCA_004027735.1 Carollia perspicillata
GACGGTCTACATGGCCTGTTACTCTGAAAATGTAAGAGGCACTTACTAGCCTCAGATTCAGCTGAAGTCTAAGAGAGACACTGCAAGCATCCAAAGCAATTAACCGCCTGTATTGTTTTCTACAAAACACTGTGCTAGTTTACAAAGGGCTGCAGGAGATCTGAAATATCATCAAATGGTGAAAAATCAAAATATTTTGCTGTCATATGCTGTCACATACTGTCAGAAAGCCGTGCGTGACGGCCACAGTCGAGTTGAATCCGATTAAAAGATCAGCAAACAAGGCAGGTTTAGGGGTACGTGACCTCGTCGGGGCTGCGCCTGCAAGTGCCTGTCAGCACTTCAGTTGTCCTGTGCTGTGACTCCATTGCCTATGCAGCTTGCCAATGGACATGCCGGGTGACATCTTGGAGAGGAAACAACAGATTCTTGTGTTTAGTTTTCTATTTTCAAATACTCTTTCCGTGCTGCTGTGAGGGGGCTTAAATTTAATTCCAATTACCAGTTCCACAAACAATGAATTATTCAAGATAAACTGCCCGGTTTTACCGACACGTGTGTGTGGTGTGCATATGTTTGCTTTCCCCTACACATGTGCGGACGAAGATGGAGAAATTAAATTAGTAGCTCACCCTCGATGTACTCGAGTTCCATAATGCTACGTATTTCAAAGGAGCTGATCAATATTTGCCGAGGTAGGGTTGCATCGCTCATGAAAACTTCACAGCTCCAAATACCCATGTATATCCATTTCGAAAGTTAAAATTATACAAATACCATAATAGAACATAATTGTTTAGATTATAAGCAAGGGAAAGCAGCTCCGTGTAAGATAAGCATGTGTGTGTGCATTTCAGGAATGGGGTGGTGTAAATGGAGTAAGAGAGAAAGTCTTTTTCCTTTGTCTTTAGATCACTCTGAGGTTGCCTGGCAGTTAGCGGTCATGTCACACATTGTTGTCGTCTCGTCAAGTCAGCAAAATTAAAATTTTAGCCAGCTTTAGAAAGAAATATTGGCCCCCTCTTCACTGTGTGATTCACATGGTGAAAATATATACTTCACTTACAGTGACTCAGCCCCAACGATCTTCACATATCTGCCTTCGGCAAAACTGAATTTTGGGGTCCTTGTTTAAAAATTTCACATTTCACAAGGAAAGAGAAAAAGAAATCTAGCATAGCTAGAGGATGACAATTTCCCCATCTGTGAGAAACCACTCTGAAAACATGGGGGTAAGTCTAAAAAAATATTTTCATTTTTAAAGGCCTTGATTTTAAAGTAATATTTACACTGAATGATAGGACTACAGGAAGTGCACAGTAATTAGTGTTACGTAGGGTGAAACTGCATAGCCAACCCACCTGCAGAACTACCACCTGACGAAGACCCAGATGAAGACCCAGTGTGCCGAGAGCACCAGAGTCCCTCTCAGGTCTCCTTCCAATCCCAGCCTCCTCTCTATGGGCGTCAGACAGTGGTGCCTGCTTTGGAATTCCACAACCTGTCTTCTTTTATGTCTGGTTTCTTTTACTCAACATTGTGCTTGTGAAATGGGTCCACACTGCTGTGTTTAGCTGTGGTGCATTATCACTGCTGTAGAGTATATACCACTGGTCAGTTAGACAGATCACAATGCATTGATATGATCTATAACTGATGGACTTTAAAAAAATTTTAATCTCATACAGCACTGTTATAATCATCCTTGCTCATGTTTCCTAGTACGCATTAATATACACCTGTTAGGAATGTGCCTAGAGTGGAATCACTGGGTCACAGGGCATGGGTTTGTTCAACTTCGGTAGATAGTGTTAGTCTGCTGAAATAGCATCATCCATTTACGGTCTTAGTTCATAAGAGTTGCAGTTGTTCTGCATCCTTGCCAATATTGGTCATGGTGAATCTTATAAACTCAGCCATGTTGATGGATATGCACTGGTATCCCAATGTGGTTTTGATATACTTAGCATGAGACTAATGTACTGTGAGTCATTTCTTGTATTTATTGACTATTCAGATACCCTCTTTTGCGAAGTGTCTGCTCAAGTCTTTTGTTTAAAGATTTTATTCATATATCTTTAGAGAGAGAGGAAGGGGGGGGGTGAAAGAGAGGGAGAGAAACATCCATGTGTAGTTGCCTCTCATGCACCCCCAACTGGGGACCTGGCCTGTAACCTAGGCACGTGCCCTGACCGGGAATCGAACAGGTGACCCTTTGTTTGCAGGCCAGCACCCAGTCCACTGAGCCTCACCAGCCAGGACTCAAGTCTTTTTTCACTTTGCTATTTCATTGTTGGTTGTAGTCTATTTTTTCAATACTTCTCTTTTTGTGTAGTGCATTTTGTGTTCCACTTAACAAAGCGGTGCCTACTCCAAGGTTGTGATGATGTTCTACCACGCTGTCTTCTGGAAGCTTCATAATTTTCATTTTCACCTCCTCAGCTTCAGTTCATCTGGAATTGGTGTGAGATGAGGATAGGGTTCACATTTGCTCTAAGAATACCCATTTGATCCTGCACCATTTGTTGAAAAGGCCGTCTTGCCTTCCACTATGCCGAGGTGTCGGCTTTGTTGTATGCCAAGTCACCCTATAGGTACTGATCTGCCTCAGGCCCTTTATTTTGTTCCGTTAGTTTAATTGTCTGTCCTCATGATAACACAGCATTTTCTTAGTTACTCAAAAGTTATAATACTGAGGTATCTAATAGCGTCGCATGCCCAACTGTGAAGGTAGTTCTCTTCCAGTCTAGCATCCATTCTACTCCCGGGCAGGCCTCTACTAGAAGTCTTCGGCTTTTTAGCTACTTTTTGCCTGGCTTTTTGGCATCTTGTCTTGTGAAACTTTAGAACTTGAAAATTTTCCATTGGGAAAACTGGCACCAAATATTAACCTCGCTTCACTGTATCTGACTTTCTTCTGAGATCAGAGGCTCTTAAGTCCTCAGCAAGCCCAAACTTGACTTTTTGTCTGAAGCCCCATGAGGTTTCTTCAAACACAATACTGCTGGTGTTTTATATAGCCATACTAGTTGTTCTTAATGAGAATGATGGTCTGTATCAAGCTTTACCATTATAGCTGGGGGCAGAAACTGTCAAAGCTCCCATTTTTAAATTATGGAATATTTTGTATTTTTATTTTTGCATCAGCCTTCTCCTAACCAAAAATATTTATGGACTATGGTGGTCTTTGTTTCTTAAGTTACACAAGGAAAACGACGGATGCACATCCAACAATGTATCACTGAGAATAAAAAGGTCAACAATATGAATAGAATTTTGCACATTGGAAAAAATACAGCCTTAGGCAAGTACATGTCCATATTTTGAGTTCTGAGTTAACCAGTTTTTTCACCAATTTAATACAACTGCACATATTTTATGCTAGTGCCATGATAATTCAAAAAACAGGAAGTACGGTCATGAAAATGAGTAGACTTTTTCCCTTGGGGTTTTGGGAGACCTCTCCTTACGTATAATGCCATGACACACGGACTGACAGGAGTGCTGATGAACTGGCATTCATGGCAGAATGACTTCAGTAACGTTGGTAAGAAGACGGCATGTTCTGTAGTTAGTATCCTACTTGGTCTTTCCATTTTTTTTTCTTATCGTAACACTGACTTGAAAGGGTCGCATTCTTGGTTATTTGGTGAGATTTTTTTTTCTATTTTTAGAATCAAAACAATGTTCATTAAAAATATTTCTGAAGGCAGGCTTGGGAAAGCCATTTTTGAAGAGGATCTTTCTGCAACCTGAACCTCACGAGCACCATATCATTTGCCTGACAGCTGACATTCTCCAAACACCACACACACACACACACACACACACACGCCACACACGTGTATATCTCTTCTCTCTCTTCCTCTCACTTTCTCTTTTTCTTTCCCAAAGAGTGAGTTCAGGTAAAGTATGACCTTTTTTTTTTTTAATTATAGCTGAATATTGTTGGTGGTAAAATCTTTCCTGTTTTATTTCGAATCTTAAAACCACCCCTAAGCACATCCCAAGGAGACGGAGTGAGCCACAGAAACCCCTATTCACAACATTTGCTGTTTCTCAGAATTAAAAATGAGACGTTCCCTAACCCAGGCATGCAAGAGGTTACAAAAAAGATGATGCCTGGAGTAAGTTTCCAATCCTACCCCAAGGCACAAACACACAACTGGTCTCCACGGACATCCTCTCCCCATTTGTAAAGAAGTGTGGCCATTTGGTGGGCTGGGGGCAGGATGGGCTGGTGTCTTAGAGGCTCTGTGTGCCATGGATGGGGACATCAGATGCATAGGTAACGTCACGGGCACAGGCTGAGGGGGAGGAAAATTCACGTGGTAGGTAGGAACTGGGAGGCAAGGCATGGTTTGCTCATCTTGCCTCTCTCCCTGGCTCCCCTCACCCTGGAAGCGGCTTCTTTCGGAAGGGAGCATTTCCTTAACACCGATGTGACCATCCCTTTAAGAATGAAATGCTACTGAAGGGGCAGCCTTTGCTCAATGTCCTGGGGGCTTCCAGAGGAAGGAAGCTGGGGATTGGGGGAAATCAAGGACAGAGCGGGGGGGAAGACCCTGCTGAGTTTCATCTGAAGAGTGTATCCATCACCCCAAATGATACAAATCAGCCATCACTGGATCATGCAAAAGCAACTCTCCTACCTGAGTTCCCTTCCTTGCTTTCTAAACCTCTTTTCAGCTCAGCCTAATGAATTGTCAGAACTGTCAGACAGCTCTAAGGAATGACAAATGTCTATGCTGTGTGGCTGCCGCTGCTATTTTGCTAGAAACACCTGATGTATGTAGTCTTGCATTCTTCAGTTTCGAATTAGAGACTTGGAAAACAAAATCAACCTTGATAAATATAGCAATTTTTCCCCTGTTCAGTAAGCTGCACTGAATGGATATTTTAAAAAATAAAGAACTCTCTTTTGTTCTTATAATGTGTACATGGCACCGGGTAAATCTCAAACAAAGAGCTAATGCCCCAGTGGTGGGGGGTGGGGAGGGTAATCGCCAATTCATGAGAGTTCTGTTTACATTACTATTGTCAAGATTAATCATCTGCTCCTTTTAAGTAAGTTGTGTTGCCTTGATTAATGCCATTAGAGACCATAAGGAATTGAAGACCTTGGATTGCCATAGCAGGCACCTGGGATCAGACACCACTTCAGAGGATCAGTCGTGATATTTACTTGTAGTTAAAGAGAGAGGATCGATTTGCAATGATCGTTGGATTTTAAGAAATGAAAGAAGCATCTTTTCTAATAGATAAGTGCCTCTAATGACACGAAAATAATTTTAGATACTGCATATTAGACTTGTTAAGACAAAGATAACAGCTCAGGCTTCAGTAGAGCAATAAATAAATATATATGTATATATATTAATCTTCAAATAAATGGAGAAAGTGCAAATTTGAATATGTTAGAATAAATAAAATATTTTAATTGTGGAGACTCTAGTCTTCTATTACATTTTATGCATATGTGCATGTTCTGATGATGTACTTTCAAAACAAATTTTTAAATAGCTTTCTGTATCCTTCCTAGCAGCTCAATTTTTTTTTCTCTTGCAACAATTTCACTGGCAGTAACAGGTAGAAAGGTTTACAATGGCTTTAGAGATCACAATATCCCTATATAAAGCTTTTTACCTTACTAGTCACACTAGGACCCTCAGCCAAACTGGTCCCAATTATAAAATGATATGATTCTATCTAGTAACCATTTGTATGCCTTCCTCCAACTATAACAAGAAGAGCTATGTCAATTCCTCAATGACCTGATTCCATCTAGAGTTCTCTTTTTTTGTCATCTACTAAAAGAAATTCCACAGAGCCAACATTTACTAATGGTAAGGAGGTATAAACTTGTAACCAAGAATAGTTACTTTCAATGTTGTATGTATGTCCTTATGCAATGGAAGGCTATTTGAGCAAGGGACCCAACAAGTTAATAAGGTGACACATGCCCCCATCGTACAAAATTGAAACTTGATCACTACGTAGGTAAGTGGGGTCATGCTAGTTCACCTGTAGGACGCAGGAGAATGAATAATGCAATGGTAATGTGCCTTACTAGGCACAGAACATAGAGCACAGGTCTTCAGTTAAGAAAGATTAGTGTTATCTTCCTTTCACTGTGGGACTTTGGCAGGTCCCTCATCTGTGAAATAGAAATAGACTCTTTAGTGTTGTTTCCAAGAAAAAAAATAATATATATTGCACCTAGCATATGAAAGGTCCTCAACAGACAGGCATGGATGAGCCAATATAGGGGGGCAGAGGAGGTTTACAGTTTCTCATACAGAAAATAATGCAATAGTTAATACATAATAATGCAGGAATAAACTCTGTATGTTGCATATTATGCTCACAACTATAAACCTACTTTTGTACCACCCTGTATCTACACCTCAGCCTATGTGCTAATAACAACAGATTCTCCTTGCCAGATGCTATTTTCTAAGAAGTTTATTATGGGGTCCTTTAAAAATCTAACTTCTCACCTCAATATCCCATTTTTCTAGAAGTCATTCAGATTCACCATTGGTGCCAATTTTCTACTTGAAAACTTTTGCACTTGAATTGACAAGTAATCTCTCTAAGAGCTTTTCTCTCCTGCCCTGAAGACTCTCTCAAACCCTTAGTCATGAGAAAAGAGGAGGAATTCTATTTCTCTACATAATAATGTGAAAAGAGGAGGGGGGGAGGAAGGATAAATGCTGAGAGAAATAAAAAGGCCATGACGATCATACTTGATAAGTACATACATTTTATGCTTTCAAGCATTATTTAGACTGTGTAAAGCACTTCCTGTTTGTAAAATGCTTTATACGGCTAACCAGATAGTTTTCCCCAATAGCTGTGTGAAATATGCTAGTATTATGACCTCTCTCTCACAAGAGAGGATGCTGTCGTCCAAGGAGATTAAATGATCTATTCCGGCGAAAGAGGCTTTTGCACTTCCATGAAGGGCGTGGAAGAGATAGTGAGCTTGGTTCTTTCTCCCAGGACCCCATTTACTTCCTGATGGTAAGTTAAGGGCTGAAATGGAGGGGGGCGGTGCTGCCAGATTAAACGACCTGAGTCAACAACAGGACTTTTTAAAGTGAATGAAATGCACTGAGTATATAATTCTTCGCTTCTTTTCCCCAAGAGGGTCCTAGGCTGGGTCTGTCAGTTAACTGGAGAGGACCAGTGGGGTCAAGTGGTTACAGATGCTTCCTTATCTCAAACACACAACCAGCACGCGGCCTCATCGGCAAAGGTAAGCAGGGCTCTGGTGCGTACCTCTACCACCATGACTGGCAGGAATACATCAACAGATTTCTTTCTCCGTATTATTTCCATAGTTAAAAGGGAACATCGTTCCTGAATTTGAGGTATGTTGAGTCTTACATTTAGGCTAATAAGAGTATTATTTTTCTTTTCCATAGGATTCTCAACTATTCATTCAAAATATGAAGAATTATAGGGGAATTAACCTTTTACTTCATATCTACTTTTCCTCTAACCCACCAACAGAGCCCCTTCACCTCCTTATGCTGCTGATTAAAATGATCGGTAACACAACTAAAAAGGGGAGATGAGTGTCAATGGGATTAAAGAAAGCCAGATTTTATTTTTTAAAAAAATCGTCTTCGGTCTCTGCTGAAGCAGAAATAAAATAGCAAAGTCCACCATTTGGGCAATAGATTTGGAAATACTGAACAAGAAACAATCAAATGGATCTGTTCTTCCAGGGCACAGGATATCAAACAGGCCATGTTTTCAATGTTGGGCCAGGTCCTGGCCACTTCATAATTCAACTGTGTTATACAGGAGCGAGGAAGAGAGAACTGAACACCACAGAATGATGGAGGGACTCGGGGAGCTGAGACTCTCATGAGAGATGGGCCAGTGTTGTGGATAAAATAAGAACCAAACTGAACTTTCACCCAAGCCGAAGTGAAATCGCACGCTTTTAAGAACAAAAAGAAAAATCCTGAACGCTGTATCATTTGTTTTCTCATCACATGACGTCTCATTTTTGCCCCCTCTGACATCTAGAAAACCCAGCAATATGAGAAGACAAAGAGATGACAAGACCTCTTCTAGCCTCAGTTCCAGACTAGAGAAAAGCGAATGCTCAGGACTGCTGGAAATAGCACCGAAGTCCAAGTATTACCATGAGTATATGCTGTGTGCATTGTGATGAAGGGGCAGATTAAAGATACAGATCCAGCTACATCCATGCAGATTTCAGCATGTAAGAGGTGAAGTGTATTAAAGGATACCCCTGTTCAAACTCCCACCCCTCCGTCTTCTGGGCTTCAGTTTTCTCCACACACAAACTTTGGCAGACGAAACAGCCCAGTGCCTCCTTTCCTCTCTGTGAAGCCACAGCCCTTGCGTCATGAGAGCGTCCTAAAGCAATCTGTGTCAGATGGCTGCTGAACGGGCACTGCTCTGGATCCATAGCAACGGAAGAATCCTATCATCACCCATGACTGACAACGGATTCCCCCTCCCTTGTCACGGAGTGCCACTACTGTGTGTGGGGGGAGGAAAAAACACCCCAATCATGGTAACTGCAAGTAGTGCTGTGGGTGAAGAACTTCACATGCTGCGTCTTCACAAGAACCACGCAGAGATGAGGAAACTGCTGACAGAGAAAAACAGTGCCAGGGGTCCCTTATTAACCACCCGGGAAAGGGCAGCTGGGGAACGCACACTTGGAGGCAGGCCACTGCTCCTCGGGCCCTTGCCTGAGAGCACAGAGCAGTGATGGGAACGGAAGACCTTTTCGTAGCCCTTCAACATTATTGCTAAAATTGGTAAATGGCTGGATGCTGGTGATGAGCTGATAGTCTGGAATTTAAATTCAAATAGACCTATGATTAGGGAGTTTTCTTGGTTTTGAAAGATGCATTTGAACAGTATAGTCTATTTTAAAATCAGCACAAGGAGCTCTGATTTTCTTCTGCATGCTTATTTTATTTGGCCATCATTATACTCTTTCAAGCAATGTTCATTTTCTTCACTAGGGCTCCCACAGATGAACTGACACAAAGGATGGTGGAGGGTACTGGAAGACCCACCACCTGGATGCGTCGGCCCATAATCACCTGGCACACCTGGGCTTGATTTATGTCAATTGCAACGAGAGGAAAAAAATCCATAATATTCTTGTCATATTGCCAGAGTAAGTGGGTGAACATAAGCAATATGGAAAGTTTGAGTGTCTTACTGAGACTGTTAACCGAGGCTGGGGGTGGGGGGTGCTGACTTGAGAATAAACTGCATACTGTTTGAAAGCATACTATTCATCATCACAACATCATTAATATTATTTTATATTCATTCATTAATTATATTCACTCATCAAACATATTTAATGGGTGTAATTGCCCCCCTCTCCCTGCTTGTATGTTGAAGAAATAAACCCCAGCACCTTAGCAAGTGACCTTATTTGGAGATTGGGTCTTTACAAATGTAACCAAGTTAAAATGAGATCATTGGTATGGGTCCTAACCCAAAATGACTGGTGTCCTTGTGCAAAACAAAATTTGGATACAGAGATATACCAAAAAGGAAGCTGATACGAAGGGACACAGGGAGAAAACAGCCATCTACACACCAAGGAGAATGGCCTAGAACAGGTCCTTCCCTCAGAAGGGCCAACCCTACTGACTCCTTGCTCATGGACCTCCAGCCTCCAGAACTGTGAGACCATCAGTTTCTGTTGTTGGAGTCACCTAGTCTGTGGGACTGTATGGGAGCAGCCCCCCAAAACTAATACACATGAATTTATGAAGTTGCTATGGCATACTACATACCTTAAAGTATATTTAATCTTTTCATTCTATGCATGAGAAAATTGGGAGTTGCCAGTTAAATAGCTTGTTTAAATGACCGTCTCATTTGCATTCTGGCTGGGCACAACCCCTGGTCTGCCTGGCTGCAAAGTTTTCATGGAGATACCGGTAAAAGCAAAAGCAGTATTTTACAATACATGTTTCTATCCTTAGGGTTGGTGTTATGTCCATAAGTTTTTATATGTACGTAAATGGATACATGGACATAGGAGCATGCTTGCCAAGGATCTTCCTGAACCCTTTGGGGTTTGAGGTCATAAATGATAGAAGTTCAAGGACCCCTTATATCCACAAAAGTGAGGACAATATTGGAAGAATGGGTCAGAAGACACGAAGAAAGAAGGATGATTGCCTCTGAGCATGATCGGCTTCTCCGAAGGCCACTTGTAAAACCCCAGACAGCACCCCAGAAGCAGGGAGAAGCATCAGAACTGCTTGGCGGTAATCGCTGCCTTCCACTGTTGCATTAAGAGATCGATAATAGCCGAGTCTTCCAGGATTTAACCATAAGAAACCCCTTAAGTGGCCTGAACCTCACATTCTATTATCACTTGCTATTGTCACAGAAATAATCATGCAGATTTGGCAGCGGAGGCCCGACTCCGGTAGAACAGAGTTCATGCATGACATATGATGTATCTGTTCAAAGGGACAGATACATCTTTCTTACTGCCGCCACGCAGCAGCTCCCATCCACCATCCCTCCCATCCAAATCACCTCAAATAAATGTGAGGACGGCCACGCTCACAGTAATTCCTTCATTTTTAAATACATAATGGAAATGTATAACTAGTCCTCATAAAAATTTATATCTCAATCCGTCCCTTTAATTTATAACAGGCCCTCTAGGCGGTTATTATTCAAACATTAATAAAATGACTATGGATCACCAAAAGCAAGCATCTCCAAGTCCACTTCTCTTCATATTTGTACATCTATAAAACTAGATTAGCATTAACGCCAGTTCTGGTTCTCACAACAATTATGCCTTTAATAAGCGAGGGCTGCGTGATGTATTATCTTAATCAAGTTGGGAAGCCAGGCTCCTATCATGAAACCAAAGTTGAATTTTTCATGCCCTTTGCAACAACTGTTACTCTTAATGTCCTATATGTTTGGATTCTGCAGTTTATGCAAATGCTCCCTTTCTATAAATTTTAGATTTATCTCCATTTGTCACTGTATGCATTCTAATATGAGGTGATTGTTTTTTTTTCCTAAAATATGATTAAAACCCATTTCAATTATTTATCCTGGGCACGGAAATAAAATAAAAGTCAATGGGCTTTTCCTCCACTGCAGGGTTAATTATGTAACTTTAAAAATGCTAATAAATTTAACACAGGTCCAAACCTCTCCTGAATTTTTAAAAATAGCCCTTCAAAAGAGACTTCGACGAACTAGGAAAAGAAAATAAGAAGCATGTAGCTGTTATTTTCATTACGCAGCTGAAATGTTCAATGCAGAATGTTCAGGCGGGGAGCATTTTCTCGCTCTGCGATCCTGTGGTTCAGCTCTTGTTCTTGTGTTTGCCCAGAAGCCTTACAACCTTGTAGCGTGTGTTTTCCTGAATTAAAGAATAAATAAATAAATAGCTGACCTGTTTTCTCCTCTAAACCTGAGTGAGGCATTTCAAACTCTGCCCGATGCTTTCTAGGGAAGTGGTTTGTACAAGGCAGGGCTCTGTGGTTATAACCACAGGACAACACGGGCATGGATGCAAGTTTCGTTCTAACATTTATTTTTATAACAAGTATTTTCTGATGTTAGCAGCAGGTCTTAGTCGGTGCTCAACAACCACGGGCTTAGAAAGATAGCGTTTCATACTGTGAGAAACTCGAGGCTTCTGTGTGGTATGCGTTCACAAGAAAAGTTTCTCTCCTAATAAGTTACATTTCTTGTGCACGTCTTTCCCCAGCCATTTAGAAGTACCAGGGGGAGAAGAGAGGAGAGGTTACCAGTGGACCAAGAAAAATCTTTAGTGAGGGCCCTCGACTTCAATCTATTAGCCTATCTCTCCCAGATTTTATCAGGACTATTGATTTTTCACCTCTGTGATTCCCTCTCAATAGATTTACAGCAACAAAGCTGAAATCACAGGCCGATTCTGGTTAAATGTTAATAGTTATTGCTCATGAGATCCTGTGCCTTTACAGGCCTAACTCTGCTGCAGTCCCTTTATGCCCTGCAACTCTAATGGTTTCTCCACTAATTGGTTCTGTGTAAATGAAACAAGCCGAAAACCACTGTGGCGCCAATAAATATTAATAAGTTATTGTTTGTTTTCTTTACCTTGCTTATGAATTCATACAAAGACAGTGCTAAGACATTAACTCCAGTCTATTAATTGCCACCTGATAATTGCCACCTGATACTTTTCTCCTGGATAATTAGGTACCCATTAGTTCTAATCAAGTAGTTACTTAATTATTGCAGTAATTAGTCTAATGGACTAGCAAATTGAAGCTTTATCACTTTTGGATACTTAATGTTCCTGACAGCATACTTCACAAGTGTCAGGGTTCCGGATCCGGCAAGCTGTCATGGAAGAACCCCATCCTCCACTCCCACCCTCGCCCTGTCGTCACTGCATCCACTTCCCCCGACACTGTTGGGGAGTCTTCCGCGGGGCAACCTGAACCCAGATTTCTCCAGTAGGAGCCCTTCCTGGTGACGCTTTACAGAGATGTGATGCTACATCTTCCTAGGGGCAACAGCACACAGAATGGCCCAGCTTCAGACAACGTGAAAAACCAGCCAGTGCACAGAAGACCATTCAGAGAAACTGCAAGCAAAGTATATAGATGAAGGGAAAGGCTCGTTTAGGAATGCTAGGGATCTAATTAACAATCCTACGTCATATCTTCTCCACCCAACAAAAACATAGGGCATAACCCCCAGGGAAATCCAAAAAATTACACTGTGTTTTTACAAGAACTGAATTAAGCCATGAGTCCATATGCAACCCTGAAAAGGGATAAAATTGCTGCTCAGGGCAATTGTATGGCCTCCTCTGCTATGGAACTTTCACAAGCATTTAATTTATTGATTACCTTCTTCTAGGCAAAATGCAATCCATGCAACCCAGACATTCTAGAAAATTCCTTCACTGACTCTGCTTGTTGATTTCTAATGCCGATCATTGCTTATCTTCTCCAGTGTCTTCTCTTAGAAAGTCACTTGGCAACTGGCTGAATTTCATTTGTCCTCATTATTTCCCATTCATTTTGCTTACATTACTTCCTCTGCAAATCTCTACATTTTTGTGGGCTCTAGGGCTGCATGCTGGGCTTTATTTAGTTAGTTAAGTAGATCAGTAGCCAGGTAGCTAACCGTTTATTTATATGTGTGTCCTACTCATTAGGTGATCACACCTCTGTCAAAGGCCAAGAAACCAGATTCTGTCACTTTCCTGCTTCCAATTTTACAAAGCTTTTCACTACACTTGGAATATGCTCTGGACTGCGGACCCATAAGGTCCTGCCTGATATGATCCCTATGTCCTCCCTGACTCTCTCTTCTTCCTCCCTTGGGACAGGCCAGCAACCTGGCCTTCTCTAGTCTTTGATCACACCCAGGTTGTTTCTGCCTCAGGGCTTTTGCACTTGCTGTTTTTTCTAAGGTTTGAAAGCCTTTCCAGGCTCTTCCCACGCCTCCTCCTTTCCATTTTGATCTCAGTCCAGGTGTCACCTCAAGGAGGCCTTCCTTGAACATCCTGCCCAGTAACACCTCCCCAAGTACATCTCTATTTCATAACTAGTTATTTCCTTTGAAGGGCTTAACACCATTGGAAATAAGCTACATGAATACATCTGCATCTTGTAGATATGTCAGAAATTTGCTTCTATGAGCTACTCATCGCTTGGTCTCCACTGGCACCTGATATCCCCCTGTGTGAAAAACTGCACTTTTAGGGCAAAAGTTAACAGAAACTTAGAGGAGGCAGATATGTTGGCTTCTCTCTCTCTCCCTCTCTCTCTCTCTCTTTTCCCTGCCCACCTTCTTAGTGAGTATAGTGCTAGGAAGACAGAAGGGACCCAACCACAGGCTTCTGGAGAAATGATGAGGCCTGGGAGCATCACTCTCAGTGGGGGCCTGAACGATTGTCCCATGAAAGGTGCTGCCAACCGTGTCACCACACTAAGCCTGGACTTTATCTCAGACATCGATTAACTCAGGTTCTTTCAGTCCTTAAGCAAGATTTGTATCTGCATTGGTCACTGCATCTTTGACAAGTGTCATCTGCCCTACACATTACAATTCATGACATTTAAGAGCCTACTGACCTAGTAATTCTGCTCCCATGTGGGACACAGGATATGGATTTCATTTTAAAATGTGGTGGAACTGACAAAGGCTCATATTAACTCAAGTACATAGGAGGAGGCAAGGGAGTAAATGATCTAAAATCCTCTTAATGATTCTCTCTCCATATTCAGTTTTACCATCTCTTTGTTTTTTCACTAAATGAGATGCTATTTACTGTCAAAGACATATTGAGAACTACCACTCACTGTCTTTCCCTTGCTGCTGTGGAACTGTTTCAATTTTAGGAATCATAAGAGTTTTAGAAGAGAGTACTGGATGTATCGTTGTTTTGGAAAAAACAAACAAACAGGTAAGTCAATGGAACAGATAGCTCAAGGAACTTGAGGTAGTTTCTCCAGGTTCGTCCAGTGATGAGAAGCAGAGCTAGGATCCTGCCCAAGCCCTAAAGGGCCTGGTGCATTATTGAGTTTTATAGACCTTTCTGTACAGGAGAAGAATTGGGGCTTATGTATCTTTATATCTGCTTAGTTTCTGGCAGAGTGCTTGGCATAGAGTAAATACCTAGCACATGCTGACAGCCCTTACTTGACTGACCGCATCTAACGGTAGCCTTTTCTGTTGCACGGCCAAGAATAACGCCTCTGTTCTTTCACTTGAAGAATGGAATATCTCTATGTTCACTCAAACTGTCGCACTCAGAGGAGACAGCCAGGGAGACCAAATTAAAAGCCTGCATGGGGATGCTAATTTCATAACGTGCCTCGTTTTAACTACTGGCCGTAAAACTGTCACCAGTTTTTGCTAGGGTGCATGAGAAGTCTATTGCTTGTTGGCTTTCAGCCTTCTGCTGTAACTCGCTTCAGGGGCATCCTTCTTTCATGACTGTGGGTTATTGATTTTTCCCCAAGGATGGTCACCACTTGTGTGAAGATGACTGCTGGCTTTGGAATAGGGCAGTGACGACACTGACTCTCAGGTGGGAGTCTTCCATGCATGCACTGTTGGGTCTGCCCCGTAATGTTCAGCCTCGTTCACACCCTTGTACTCTTGTACATAACCAAGGGCGTGCATCGGTCTTAAGGGTGCAGTTGGTGACTGTGAATGGTGAAAAACAGAACTTAGACAAACAAGGTAGCACTAGTCTCATTATTGTGCTCCAACCAAGGGGATCAAAGGAGACTTATAAAGTGGGCACCCGGAAAGTAACCACCAATCTTGGTTTTTAAGCCCATGTGGTATAGTGAGGGGCCTGCTTTTCAAAGCTTGATTTTGCTCCTTTCAAGGTGTATGATATGGATGAGGAATTCAGCCTCCATGCAGCTTAGTTACCCCATCTTGAAAATGGCTTTTTTTCTTGGGGTTGTAAGGATTACAAAAAAAATAAATAAATGCACAGAGAAAAATATCTCGTGAATCATAGTGCCCTCTGCAAAGGTAAGAGTCTACTGTGTCTGTGGGGAGTTCAGCACCCTGATGTTAGTTATCAGAAGGGTCTTTGCATCACCGCACTTTCTATCCCACCCAGCAGTGGGCTGGGGCTGGCTCATCCAACTCAGAAGATGGTCTGCTTTGGCTCCCTGCGGCCAGTGATTGCACGGCTATCGTGGGAGCATCTACACACAGAAACCGTCAAGTGCCATGAATCAGGGTTTGTCCCCCTTCCTCCAGAGGCCTGTTGTCATCCCTTCCCTAACCTTTAATCCCTCCTACCTCCCACCTCCCACCTGCACAGAAGCCACAGATTTCAAGGATGGTGGATTTATAAAACCCGGAGGGACTAGATCTTTTCGCTGTGGACTTCAGTTCACTGCCTAGCGCAGAGTCTGATACTTACTACATGTTGGATAAAAATGGGTGACTAGACAAGTAAATCGCTTAAAGAATGCAGTGAAATGTGTTCTGGGTATGAATATGGACTCTACCTATGAGAACTTGTCCTTCTCAATTACCTCTCAGAGTGCAGGCTTCTGCATCTGTAGGATGGTTAAGTTAATACAGACCTCACATAGAACTGATGTGAAGATAAATTAAAATAACGTGAACAGCACACATTGGGCAGTTAGTATACGTTAGATGCCTGCCTTTGCTTCTGGAAGCCAATGGGTAATTCTTTCTCCTATTCATCCTCCTGCTTGACTACACCCGCTTCCACCTCCCACTGTGTTTATATACATCTTTATGTTTACACACAAACACATATGTTTAACAACTAGCTGCATAACTATCATTTCACACCAGGATGCCAAGCTCAGCCACCACATTCAGGAGCTAACACCTGTGATGGAGGCAGGAAGAATGACTTCCATAAACCAACGTTTAATTTTTGAGATTGAAGTAGGTAATTCAGAAGGGTAATTCATGGTTTCCTAATTGCTTTTCCTTTTCAAGCTCTAAGCTGCTGGGGACCCTTTATTCCTTTGGCCTACCTGTTAGAGTGGCTCTAAGGTTCAAATGAGATGATGTATTAAAAACCCGCCACACATGTAGTCACTGCAACTAGTAGAGCAGAAAAAAACACCAGTGACTCCGGAACCTGAGTGCTGGCAGGCCAGGGACTGAGGCTACTGGCCAGTCCGGCCCCGTTCATTCACAGGTGAACCGAGTTTAGGCAGCAGGCGCTGACTTTTCTTAAGTCGCCCCATTTAATCAGTGGCAATAATTAAGCTAGAGTCTATCATCTCCAAATCTTCACACTCATAGCTTGAGTTTGACAATGATTAAAACAGCAACTGCTGGGAGGAAAATACGATCTGAATGAAATATATGATAATTGAAAGAATAACAAGAAGATGCTAACATATATTCAAAAAATGTGTGTATGTTCCATGTCAAACCAGCTCATTTCTGTTGGATCATTTTAAGAGCTTTTTTTTTTTTTTTTTGCCACCATGAAGATACAGTTTTAACTAGTTGTTGTTAGGGATAACAAATGCCTCTTCAAAGAGATTTATAAAATGGCCAAAAAGAAGGGAGGAAAAAGGAATAGCAGTGCTTGTATTACTTTGGATACCATGAAAGGTACGGCAGCACAAAACCACACACGTTGAACACAAAATTTTCTAGCCACTTT
>PVKM010030632.1:0-17177 GCA_004027735.1 Carollia perspicillata
TTTTTAACCATCAAAATTCTGAAGGACTCAAGTTCCATTTCCTCGCATTGCACTTCAAATTTTAAGAATCGCACTGTGTCTACCTTGAGTCACATACGTTAGAGAACAAAACTCACACTGCTAACATATGATTTCCATAGCACAATATGTAGACCAAATCCCTGTGAAATCAATCATGTATTCATCCAATAAATATTTCTTAAGAATTTGCTTGGGGAAGCTCTACTGGAAACAAAATCCCTCCCATCATGGAAGGAATAGCCTAGTGATGGAGACCAACACCCACTCAGGAAGAGGAAGTTCAGGGTGCTATGAGTCCAGCAGAGGGTCCAGGAAGAGTTTCTAAAAGAAGTAACATCTGGTCCAAGCCCAGAAATCAGAGCAAGCCAGAGAAACAACAGGAAACAGCATAGAGAAAGGTCAGAGGCAAGCTCAAAGAACCAAAGGAAGTTTGGGCTAAATGTCAAGGGAAAGGAGAGAAATGGTAAGCAATAAGGCGAAAGGCATATGCAAAAAAGGCCATGTAAACCACATGAAAGGTTCTGGCTGGACTTCACCACAGGGCAGCAGGGGGTCTTGTAGGATTTTAACAGCAGGATGGCTTGGCAGCACTGTGTAGAAGACGTGGGGGAAGGGCAAGACAGATGGCAGGGAGAACGCTGAGGAGGTTACCGCAGCAGTGCAGACAAAAGATGGCGGCCTGAACTCACACAAGCAGGGGTGGAGAATTCAGACAGCTTTGAGAAACATATCAGAGGAGGAATCCGATAAATGTTTCATTAATATAAAACGTATCCTCATTAAACTGCATTTGCATTACCAATTAATGTTCAACAGGCAGGAAACCATGATTTGCATGTTTCCCCAAACTTCAAAGGTCTGATGATCTATAAGTGGTCGACAGGTACAAAGGAATTTCAGTACTGTACGATGCCAAAACAGATCTACAGTCTCCTGATCTTGCGGCAGAATGCATTTCAAGATTCAGAAATGCTCAGATTTCAGAAAGGTAAAATGGTGCATATACTTTATATTATGTAACACCCCAGGGTAAGGCCTGAGATACTACCCTGTAATAAAATACATTCATAACTTTTCAGCAAAATGGATGAATAGTCGCACTACAGGAAATGAATAAGAGAGTTTAGTTCAGGTTTTGCTAGAGTTCAAGTTAGGATTTGCTGCCAAATAAGTAACAAAAGAACGTGAGGTTATTCAGAGTTCTGGGTATTTCAGAATTACAGATAAAGGATGGTGGATCTGTAATCACATCTTACTCCCTATGCTAAGTTTGGATTTTTATATGAAAACTGCACCCTTAGCAAGCATTTTACTTCAAAGTACCAAAGCACTTGAGAAGACAATGCAGACAAGGAGATAATTACAAGATCCCATCAGTGATACCCAATTGAGCTACTAAAGGGCACACAAATGTCATTGCAGCCAGGTATCTCAACATCCTGAGGCAACTAGAACTCCAGAAAGCAGCTGTTTCTTGATCATACCTATCTTGCAAGATGGTGGGTAGATAATCTGACAAAATCCGAAGAGAAAGCCCACAGCTACAAGACGAAAAAGGGAAGCCCCCTGCATCCAGGAGCCATCCTAGCAGAAGGGTGGCAGACATTCCCAATTTGTGAGATATTTCAGGAAGAAATTCCAAGCAGAATTCCACACCAGTTAAATCCACAACTAAAAACAAAGGGATGAGCAAAAAACAAACAAACAAGAAAAAACCCTTACAGACACAGACAACGGTGTGGTGATTACCAGGGGGAAAGGAGGGTGGGGACGGAGAGAAGAGAGTAAAGAAGGGACGAATGGTGGTGGAAGGAGACTTGACTTGGGGTGGGGACCGCACAACACACAGGTGATGTATTTATAGAACTGTGCACCTGAAACCTATGTAATTTTATTTACCAATGTCACCCCAATCAATTCCATTTTAAAAAGGGAAGGTCCTTACCACTGTGACAAAGTCAATTGGTAGGAATGAAAATGGCGACAACAAAAGAGTTTTAAATTCTCAAAATGCCCAAATATTCCCTTTCTGAAGATGTGCTTTGAAAACTGTTGAGCCATGAAAAAACATTAACAAAAACCACTAGAGACAACACAAAAAGAAACTACCAGTGAGTATCACTCCTAGAATTTGTCATCACCACTACCAAAACTGACCTTGACAGTGGACAGTTCCAGAGTATCGCAACAATGTGTACTTCTAAGAAGCTGTGTGAGATTGGATATCAAGAAGGTGAGCTCTTCAACCCAGAGGAAAAGAAATATGAACTTACCAAGCAGGGCAAAGCAGACCAGAACTGTGGACTGTAAACTTTGGCCAAAAATCGGAGCCCATCCTAGTTCCAGCGCTACCTGTATTGTCTTGAAAACAAAGCTCATCCTCACAAGCTAATCTTCTAAATCATTTGCAGAGTTCTAATTAAAATATCTTAAACAACAATAACAAACCAACCAACCTCTGCAGTGTCAAGGGAATTGCTTTCCTGAGGACTAATTAAGAAGCCTGTTAACAAACCCAAACATAAGGAACTCTGGAAGATACAGACACCACAAGGCAAATGTTGCATTTGCAGCAAATACCCTGGAATATCAGTGAAAACTAAAAACACACCAAGGCTACTTGTGAAGGTCAGGGTTCCATGCTACAAGTCTCAAGGAAGAAAAGCTTCCCAGACAATATTCAAGGAAAGGAAGTTTCAGACTGTAAACGCCACAGGTGTGGCGTTGGTGTTGAAGGAGTGTGTGGTTGGTGCAAAGCCAGTCTCCCCACATATTTCTATGGGAATGTCCTTGCTTAGAAGGCTGGGCAAACTCAGGAGAAATTTCTCTGTCAGTGCAGGTTCTCAACCAGTACAAAACCAAAGCAAATAAACTGTTCATTCCAGGTCAGAAATAAAGGCAGTATAGTCCCTCCAAATATGTCCTGTGAAATTTCAAAATAAATAGGAGTCCATCTCTTTCTTACATAAGCCTCTGTAAAGTTTATATTGTCTTGTTTTAAGGGCTGAATCAGGAACAAAAACTGTTTCTAGGACAGGTATGGGGGTTTTTTGACTTTAGGAATCTAAACCCCTGAGAACCTACACAAGGCCCCAAAATGAATTTCTAACATGTTATGTTACATGTACATCAGGAATACCTATAGAACCATTCAAAAGAATGAGGCAGACCTGTACCCACTGACATGGAAAGATATCCAGGACAAATCATTAAAAGGTGAAAAACAAGATGAAGAGCAGAGCAGAGAGTAATAAACCATTTTTTAAAAATAAACTATATATGTATCATAAATATAGACAGAAATACTTCTTCCGCAAGGCATAGTTAAGGATCAGAAAGAACACACATACCCATTAACATGTTTTACTAGGGAAATAAATTAGGAAGATAGAAAAATTTTCCCTTTATTTCACACGGTTCTTCAGTAATTGCTTTTTATTAATAACCATGAATTATCCCAACTTTTAAAAATTAAAAATTTTAATGATGTTAACTAGACTTACTGACTTACTGCAGTGATTTTTCACAATATATACAAATATCAAAAGATTATATTATACATCTGAAATATAATATTATATATCAATTATACTTCAATTTAAAAAGTTAAAGCAAGAGTCTATTAAAGGTGCTATTAGACTATTCCCAAATAAATGACTTCTCATTATTATCCTTTAAGTCCTAGCTACGATACCCAACAAGTAGTAGGGCTGTATCTAAATGGGCTAGCTCACAGGATAAGGACAACGGGGAGACAGCTGACAGTCAGGAAAGCAACAGAATGAATGAGAGCTACATCGTGCGCCGCATGAGCAAAAACCCCATTCAATTCTATGACTGTGATACCTGAGTATCAGAGCACTGGACGAATTCCAGAGAAAGAAATGTAGACTCACCAGATAAAGGTTATTTTTGTCCTGAAAGGCATACTGTAATTGGGGGATCCAAGGACTTATGCTTCGAGATAATATGTTCCGTTCTTCCTCAAAAAATGAAACCTTGAGGAAAAAGAAACCTTTTAGACAATTATAATATAAAGAAGTAAATGTAAAGGAGCCGGAGGTACCCTTTTCTCTCTCTTTAAGCCTGAACTGATGTCTCTAGTTAAAAAGAAAAAAAATCACTTAGCCTAGCATTCCACGATTCTCACTCATTCACCTACTTTGCTCACAATTTTTGCCAGATCTGTATGTTATCTGCCCAATTACTTACCATTTTTCTTTAAAGTCAACTCACTTCCTTTAACTCTAGACATTTTTCTGTTTCTCTTCACCTTCCCTTCCTCAATAATTCAGTCCTAAAGCCATTAGGTGAAGCAGATTAAGATCAGCATCCATGGCAGGTGGTAGGGAGAGAGCCATGGTGGCCCAGAACAGGGTCCCAGGCCCAAGTAGGGTGAGGATGGCTGCACACGTGTGGGGGCAGTCCAACACAGGGTATCGACAGTCCACAGGGGTTAAAAAGGAACCAACATGTAGGGACGGTCTGGAACAGAGCAGCTGAGCCCACCAAAGGGAGGGGGCAGCACCAAAGACAATAGATTAGATGCACACAGACATATAAAATAAGTTAAAATACCAAGGATAGTGTCCAAAAAGAGTTACAAACATGGAAAGGGTGAAATTTAGAATGAACCCGGTGAAGTTGGTACTGGCGTGAACACATGGTTTTCAATATACAGAGATTTAGAAATATAGATGAAATGTGTGTGTAGGTAGGTATATTATATATACCTGTACCTGTATTTCCTAGCTCTGTCCACCGACAAGGGCCTGGGAACGGTGATCCCCAATACCAGTGAGAACACCTAGCACACAGATCTTGGCCTCTAAATATAATTTTACACTAAAAGGACTGGTTGCAGGGCTGGAGCAAGTAAAGTAAAAGTATAAGACCCCGAAAATCTTGTGCTAGAAAGCAAGCAGTACTCAAAGATGGGGTTATGTTAAAAGGACAAAAATCCAACCTGAAGAGATTCTCATTAGCAAACTTAGAAACAATTTGAATGTGAAAATATATAATAAATAACAGGCCCTGACTAGGTAGCTTGGTTGGCTAGAGCGTTGTCCCAACACGCTGCAGGTTCAATCCCTGGTCAGGGCACGTACAAGAATCAACCAATGAATGCATCAATAAGTGGAACAGCAAATTGATTTATCTCTCTCTCTAATTTAAAAAACAACAACAATCTTCCAGCCCACACCTCACGAGGGGTCATCTTGAGTCATTCACCAGGAGGAAGGCATACCTATTTGATTCTGCAGTGTGGTACACTGGATTACTTTGTTTTTACATGCACAATTTCCCATCTAAAACAGGAACATCACAAGGTCAGGGCTACATCTAATGCCTCTTCTTAAGGACCCAGAAACACTCCAAACACAACAGGTGCTCAGTAAGTGTTTCCAGATGATAGATGGTGTGTAGGTGTTGGGAGGCTGAGTGAGCGTCTTCCACACGTCTCTTCCACATGACCTGCCGCATCCTGCCGTTCTTCCTTTCTGTGCAGTTGCTCACACTGCATTCCTAAGTACAGGCTACATCCCTCTCGGACTCTAACAAGCGGCTTCCTGCCCTCCGCTGCCTCTTTGTTGGAGGCCCCACAAAGTCACTGAAGTCCTCAGACTCGGACCCCAACCTCCTCCTTCCAAAAGCCCAAACGATCCCCAACCATCTCACAAGTTACACTGCCATTCCGAAAACCGGTTCTGGGTGGAGAATGATACGTTACCATTTAACGGGTACAGAGTTTCTGTTTGGGATGATGTAGAAGTTCTAGAAATAGATTGTGGTTACACAACATTGTGAATGCACTAATACTAATGATTGGATCTTAAAAATAGTTAAAATGATAAATCTGTGTTATGTATATTTTGCCACAATAAAAAAAAGGTTCTTGAGATTTCCTACCAATTACCCACATCCCACCCAAATGTCCTCATTTCTCTCATTCCCCACTTTATTTGTTCTAAACCACTAAAAAGAAAAAGAACAAAAAAAAACCCACACAACATGCATATAGCATTCTAGTACTCAAACCTCCAGAATGTCACACCCGCCACATCCAGCACATTTTCGTCACTTCTCTGGGCCTAGAACCTACGGCAGTGTAGAACTTTCCCTAACTGTCCATGGCTCCCCCACGTCTCTCCTCACTTCGTCATTTGAGAGTTTGCTAACTGCTCCTCTGGTGCTTTAGTTGTTTTAGCTGGTAAGCACCTCGCTTTACATACTTGCCTTTTTCCTCTGCTTTCCAAGTTTGTTTTTTAACTGATCTTAGAGAAAGGGGAAAAGAGGGAGAGGGAGAGCAAGGGAGAGAAGGAGACTTCAGTTTATTGTTCCACTTATTTATGCATTCATTAGTTGATTCTTGTATGTGCCCCAACCGGGAATCAAACCCCCAACCTTGGCATATCGGGACCACACTCTAATCGACTGAGCTACCCAGCCAGGGCTCCAAGGTTGTTTTTAAACCCTGAAACTAACAGCCATGGAGCTTCAATTCCTTGTACAGGCTTCCCACGGAGCCGGGTACATTATCAGACACATGAATGTGTACTCAAATGCCTGTAACTAATAAATTACTCTCTGAACTCCAAGGCTGATGGCCGTCTCTCTAGAAACACAGCAAATGAATCAATATGTCTGAAGCATCAGTCTCATTTAAAAGAAAGAAAAATACTGCAACCTTAAAGATAACTTCTTACTCGTTCTCAAATAAGCAACTCCCTAGCCACATAAGAATTTTATTTAGTTTCTTTTTTTTCTTTTTTATTGAAATTTATTGGGGTGACGCTGGTTAACAAAATTATACTGGTTTCAGGTGCACAATCCTATTTAATTTCTTCAAAGACCTGTTTTAAAATCAAATATTCATGCCCATATCACAAATATATAAATTGTATACAAAAGAAAATGCTGACTCACCCCATAATATGCATATCCCTAAACCCCCAGCTGATAGTCATAAAAGATCTTAAACTCATTAATTAAAAGGCCAACTTGATTCTGAGTAAAACACAACTATTAAAAACAGGATAAAGAAATCAAGGGGAGCTTGTGAGCCTTCAAAATGAGTCAGTATCAGTTCAAGAAAAAGGGCTAAGGACGTGAGAGACCTTTCTGCCCATGCAACCATAATTAACTACAGAGTCACAGAGGGGAACGGGTTTGATCCCAGATGTCAATTCAGCAAATTATCTCTGCAGTGAGCATGCTGGTACAGAGAGGGAAAGGGTGTGATGCTAGAATGCTCCTACCTGCGCCTGGGCCAGCAAGGCCTTCTTCTTCATGACTTTCATAGCATAGATGTCCCCGGTGGCTCTCTCTCTTACCACATGCACTTCAGCAAAGTGTCCACAACCTACCAGGCTTCTGACTTCAAAGTCCTTTGCAGAAGGCTGGAGCTCCTGCAACTCAGCGATGGTGTCGGAATCTGCAAATCATGGAAGAATTACTCCCAGGTAAATGAAGAGCTTTCAATATCTGACTCTTTATGAAAGCCAAAAAAAAATTGTTCTTATGTCTTCCCTCCCTGTCAAAAGACATTTAGTCACTTTCTAATCATCATGAATAATTACAAAATCGGCACAAAAGTGTTTTTATATGTTCAAATTAAGGGCTTCCGAAATTCCAAAGCACAGTTTCCATGGTAGCTATAATTTGCATCCTGTAGACTTAGAAAATAGAAGAATACAAATCATGCTTTTCTTCCTCATCTCGGAAGGCTGCAAGGCAGTGTTTGGTCAAAGATGCTTGTCCTCACTTAGACCAGTTTACAATGGGACGTAAGCAACATGATTCCCATCTCAATGTTGGAGTTGGTTTCCAGATCATTCCATTCTGACCACATGTGCTCTGCTCAGTTTTCTCTCAGTAGCCCATTTTATCTCCCCTGCATTGTATCAGTAATAGTAATGCCTTCCTTGCCTTAACACGTGGCAATGCTGCCAAAAAAAAAAAAGTAGAATAAAAACGAAGAAACCCTTAGCCCAAGGAACCAAGCGGAAACTGACATTTGCTCTGCAGAGCTGACATGTCACAGATCTCAAGGGTTTGCAGCTGTCTTTTTCTTAGCATATAGTCTTATTCATTTTCCTAGTGTAATCTTTTTTTTTTTTAATTGAATTTATTGGAGTGACACTGGTTAACAAAATTATACAGGTTTCAGGTACACAATTCTACAACACATCATCTATACACTGTTCTGTGTGTTCACCACCCCAAGTCAGTCTCCGTCCATTACCATGTATACCCCTATACCATCCTCTACCTCCCGCTACACCCCCCCGCCCTGGCCTAGTGCAATCTTTCCATCAGTGTCTTGGTTTGCTTGGGCTGCTATACCAAATACCATAGATGAGGTGACTTGAACTACAGGCATTTATTTCTCATCATGCTGAAGGCTGGGAAATCCAAGATCAAAAGGCTAGCAGATTCAGTTCCTGGTGCAGGCCTACTTCCTGGCTTACAGATGGCTACATCCTCATGGTGTCCTCACATGATAAAGAGAAAGGGAGCTCTGGTCTCTCGTCCTGTTCTTGTATGGACACTAATCCCATCTTGGAAGCCCTATCCTCTTGATCTCACTTAAATCTAAGTGCCTCCCAAAGGCCCCACCTGTAAATCCCATCCCACTGAGGGTCAGAGGCTCGGCACTTTAATTTGGGAGGGGCACATTCAGCCGGAGGTCTTCAATGTCTGAAGTGTGGTCTAAATAAATGGACAGCAGGTTTGGAACCAAACATACTCTTTTTAACACTCTAAGAACCCTAGGCTGGAGCATCACTGAATATGCAACAACTCTAATGACCAGCACTGATGGAGGGGAGCAGCTGTAACTGACTGAAAAATTAATTCGGTTCTGCATGTTATGGGGAAATTGCACCGTATACAGGGGTTACACTCCAAAAGAAGACAAGAAAAGTAAATAATCAAAATTACCCAGAAGAATCCCTCAGAAAGGTGCCTTGAAGACTGAGAGGTTGCCTTGCAATCCCTGAGTTACCCTGGAGTCCTACAGGAGCTGAAAAGGACCACCATTTCCACAGGTTGGCCACCAGATAAAGTTGAAAGCTACATTTCCCAGGTTACATTCAACTCAGCAAGTTGTTCAGACAATGACAAGGACTGAGTCCAACAAAGGGAAAAGTCATTTCACACCCAAAGTCATACAGTGGCATGTTGATGAATTAGCCAAAGCAACTGTAATTGTTATCACATACCCCCCCTGCTTGTCTCACGGGTGGAATTCCATTCATCTGGATCAAAGGCACATAGGAGGAACTCTGTTACGCTGAGTGCCTTTCTGCCCACAGACCCACCTCTCACGTTAGCCAGTCATCCCGAAAACAAGTGACCATCCTTTGGTCACTTGGGGAACCAGGCAAGAGCAGTGGGTAGATCCCCATGAATTCATCATGACCACTATAAAAAATAAATCCAGAGCACCTATACAGAGAATTCCATGCAGAAGCAAAATTGAAAGCTGAACAGTATTTTCCTTTTAACCTGACATCACAGTGCCAAGCCCCATCTTTCTTCCCTGTCCCTTTCCAAGTTTCTTTCAAATCAAGCATTTGAGTTTTGAATTGTAATTCTGCAAACATGCTGGCTTGCAACTCTCTGGGTTGAACCTGATTTTGTTATTGCTCCCACACAAGGCTAATTTCTCTTGATTCTCTATTAGGCCTTCGGCCCCCAATTTGCTCACAGCATTTGTCCAACTTATTAGCTTTGGGCCTGTCACTGCCAACCACCAGGCATCTCAATCACACAAGTAGACAAATTGCTTACAGGCAAAACGATCATGGTAGTCTCAGAATTCTGAGAAACCATTCCAAATCTCGATATCTTTTTCCAAATGCTTTGGATTATTCGGGTCAACAGGTGAGATCCTAAACTCAAGTCTATAACTATTAAAAAAAAAAAAAAACCTTTACAATTTCTCTCTAAATCAGCAGCTTCTGTGACTCCAAAACCACATCACCCTTCATCCCTGCATGAGGTTATAGCGTTTAAGAGCCCATTGAGGTAGAGATAAAGACCCAAGCACTGTAGTGAAATACACTCAAAGAATGACCTTGTCAGGTAAACATTTGCACCCAGAGGGCAAAAGCCAACACTGCTGAATCCATTGCTTCTTTTTTAAGACTCAGTAATCCAACATTTCAACTTCTAGGAACTTGCGCTTCACAGAAACACGAGCACATGTGCTCAGAAAAGATACATGTGAAAATGTGATGAGCACGCTTCTAACAGAAAAATAATCAGAAACAACCTAAAGGTTCACCAACGGGAAAGTTCCCACCTAAAAGAATATTAGGCCCATGTTTCAGAGAATGAGGTAGAGCTCAACCTCCACTAGAACATGTAATTTTTTAGTCTGTTTTGATCACTGTTATAAAACCAATACCTAAAATGGAACCTGGCACACAGCAAGTGCTGCAGAAATATTTGTTGAGTAAACATATTGCTAAGTGAGCAAAGCTAGTGACAAAACGTTATATACATAGGTAAACAATAATGTAAAGTGGGCTACTCTCGAATGGAGCTGGGGCAGCCAGGCCAGAGCAACTGCCTGGCACCTCTTCTGTCTCAGATCTTCGGAATGTTACAAAGGGCAAAATAACACTTGGACTGTGCATAAGCAACCTTGTGTCCCGAAGAACTGTTTGCCAAAGCAAAAAAAGAAAAGCAGTTATTATGACTGATGACTACTGGACTGAAAACTTAAAACATTATTTAGAATTAACATCACCATGTTATATTACCTGCACCAATAGAAATGCCTTCCTTCTATTGATGTAATTGCTCCCCTGCCCTTTCTCATAAGTACTCATTGCCTTTGTCTTCTAATCGGAACACTGTTCGGACTCTGCCTGCACCAGTGATTCCTGAATAACTAATTCTTATTGATCTCAGATAAACGCTTATATCTCAATTTCTAATTTAACACATATCCATTCTGTGTAAAATTAACCACAAGGAATATGAGAACATGCATGGAAAGGGCTGACATGCTGGAGCTAACTGAATAGTACATAGGGATTCAGAATACTACTCTCCTTACCTTTCCATATGTTTGAAAATTGCCATAATAAATACTTTATATAGACAGAAAAATTGCAATGCTATGCACCAAACTGTTAACAGTGGTTATCTCAGGCAGGTAAGACTTTGAGGTATTTTTCTCTTTGGCCTTTTATATTTAATTTTATATTATGTTTACAGTTAGGAAAAAAAAACTTCAAGTTATAATTTGCCCACAAGCATTAAAATTGTAAGCATACAGAAACTCTTACCTTATGGTAAATGCAGATGCAAGAGTGTAGAATTTCAGCTATCAAAACACCAAGAAATGCCCAACTTTGACAGTTACGAACATTTTTGATACGTGTTTTAATATAGTTGTTATTTTTTTACACAAATTATGAGATACTATGCTTAAGGTTTAGCCACTTATTCTATTTACTTAGCATTGTAGTCAGTCAACCAATATTAACTGAGCATCTACTATGTGCCAGATGCCAGGGATAGAATAGTAATTAAGAAATAAAAATTCCTTCCCTAGTTCCCAGATGCTACTTCCCTGCCTCCCTTGGCCCATGCTAGAGGCAACACTTCAGGGCTTTAACTCTGTCTCATTTCCTCCCAAAGTCCTCAAACAAAATCTCCATCTCTACGACAAGATTCAAGAAATTACAGCAACAGCAGCTGTTGGACTCTTCTCATCATGGGGAAATGAAGCTTACATCCCAAAACAGAAATTCAAAATGGGAAAAAAAATCATACTAATGCAATCATCCTTTTTCAATCATAGCCTCTCAACTGTACTCTCCAGGAAGCCTCTTCAATAAAATGAAACAGCTCCCTGGAAGAGAATGCCATTAGAAGAACCTACACTTCACTAAGCCTAGCCCTCTGATTACTGAATAAGCCTAGAAGACCCACTGCTTAAAGTGACCAGAGGGCAGTCTCAAGACTAATAATGAAGGTGCCTGTGGATGGCTCGGTAAGTTCTCCTGTCACACAATTTCCCTTCCCCTCCCACTCCCTATTCGAGATATTAAATATTCAAGAAAATAAGGTGGGAGTTTATTTAAACAAGTTCAGAATAATGAGCCAATACCCCAAGTACATTTTAAAGTTAAACATACACAATATATTAAACATCGGTGAGGTTTATGACTCTCACTACAGGGCAACACTGACGGCCTCTGCGCACCAGGCAACATGATAAGCCCACTAACTCATTCAGCCTTTTCAGATATGCGCTCTCCCCATTTTGCAGATGAGGAAACAGAGGACAGACAAGGTTCACACATAAATATCTAAAGTCACTGTACTTGACATACATTGATTTTATCTGTTCAAAACTCCTAGCTCTGCCCTGGCTGGTGTGGCTCAGTGGATTGAGTGCCAGCCTGAGAACCAAAGGATCGCTGGTTCAATTCCCAGGCAGAACACATGCCTGGGTTGCAGGCCAAGTCCCCAGTTGGGGGCACATAAGAGACAACCACACATTGATATTTCTCTCCCTCTCCTTCTCCCTCCTTTCCCTCTCTAAAAAGAAATTTTAAAATAAATAAATAAATAAAAATCTTTAAAAATGAATATGAAACTAGGGCACCAGCAGCCAACTTCCCCACCAAACGGAAGTCAAACAAAAGTCAAGAACAGAGTGCGGACAGCGCTGATTTAGGCCCTAGGCACTTTTGCTTTCAATAGCCCCTTCGTGCATTACCCAAAAAAAAAAAATCAAATATTTATATATTTTATGACTACAGTGGCATAATGATTAATATAATCCAAAACCATTACACATCATTTCTATATTCATATTTTCTTTACGATTTTAAAATAAATTACAAATTAATTAAAATGCATTAAATTTGTTAAAACTAAATATTGTGGAAACTAACCACTGTGCCCACTCTGCCTAATGGAGAGTCCACCCTGAGTGAATAGAGGAATGGGCCAGAGGACATTACTTAATCCCTGGAACCAGCCAATACCTAAACTTTGACCATCCCTAAATTTCGCAGTTTCATGAGTCATGAATTCACTTTCAGGCCTAAGCTAGTTTGAGCTGAGTTTCTAGTCACTTGCAAGCAAGAGGCCTGACTTATCTGGTCTCTCAACTACAATAGGTGGAACCTGACCTTGCAACAGCAACTGGCTCTAAGAGCAGAATTCTCACCCACTGTCAGCAACCACTAACTCATTCTGCCTCTGGCATCCTTCCAGTTATCTCTATCGGGGCAGTTTTCGAGAAACAGTTCTCCCAACTTACGTTTCCGGACAAAGTTGCTCACGTGCTTTATCTTCATCAGAGCAGGCTGACTGCATTCTTCAAAGAGAACAAAGAGGGCATCTAATATCCCTTCTCGGGAAAGAGGAGACATCTGCTGTTGAGTCATAAAGGGTGGTTTCCCCTAAAAACAGCAAACAGCAGATGGAGACGCTGTCAATAATGAAAAGCTTTGATCAATAACATCCATCCACACAGAGTAAATTACAAGCCACCAGCTCGACTAACTGCTCATGACACACGGTAACAGCACAATTCTGTGGCTTCGTTCTTTAAAGAGACATCAATTGACAGTCATTAAGTTATCACTTGTACAATTCCATTACTGTGGGTTTCTTTCACCAGCACCTGGGAAAACAAACTTCACATATCTGCCATTAATAAGAAAAGATCCTTCTTTCTTAACGGTCTGGGACTCACAGGAACATTTATTCTGGACCTTGCTGGTCTTGACATGTCTCCATGTCTCTACAACAGGAAACAGTGATTGCTTCCTCCTGCACGTGTACCCAGAGGTTTACTAATATAACTCCAGTTTCCTTAATTCCCTGGAGTGAATTTAATCTAGAGTGGAACAAAGGGAGTGACTATACTAAAGCTGAATTCATTCACAATCTAGAGCAACAGTTGCAAACCAGCAGACTGTATCTAGCCCACAGACATGTTTTGTTTTGCCTGTGGTATGTAAAATAATTAGAATTATCTGCCAATATTGAAAGATCAGATTTTGCCAAAAAATGGGGGCAGGGGCAGATTTCTGGCTTCTCTTGAAGCACTGGTGGGTCCTGCAACATTGCCCCACAATTGCGCCTGGTGCTCTGAGCTGCAGCTATGGAACAAGGCCCCTCTGGGTGGAGAATGTGTTGTGCATGTCACTGCAGACCTGACTTGCAGTCTTCCACCTGGCCCAAATGACTCATTTACGCTCCCTGCCTGGCCCCCAAGGACATGAGTTTGCAACCTCTGATCTAGAGCAATGGATCCCACGTGTCAGGCCATAGACTGTGTGGTGGTCTCTCTGCTGCTCCCATCAAGAGCTGGAGTCTATTTCCCCTCCCCTTGAATCTGTTTCTGTGCCACACTTTAACCAACAGAATATGACACATGTGATACTGCTTTTGCTCTTTTGGACAGCCAGCCACCATGTAAAGGAGCTTATGCTGGACAGTTCAGCAAACTATGGCCCATGGGTCAAGTCTGACCCACCACCTGTTTTTATAAATAAAGCTTTATTGGAATATAGCCATGCTCACTAATTTGCACATTGTCTAGGGCTGTTTTTGTGTCACAGTGGCAGAGCTGAGTAGCTGCAGCAAAGACCATATGGCCTAAAGAGTCTAAAATACTTATTATGCACCAAAAAAAACCCCTACGATCCGTGGGTTAGACTTACTGAATAATGAGAGATCTCATAATGAAGACAGACCAGGTGGAACAACTCTGGGACACCCCAGCCTGCGGTCAGCACCCAGATGTTCCGGTCCTGGCCAGGCTCCCAGCTCAACACAGCCCCCTGAATGACCCCAGGTGATGGTATAGGGGAGGGCAGAAACTGAATTCAGCCAACCCACAGAACCATCAGAAAAATAAATCCTCATTGCTTTAAACTTTGTGAGTAGTTTGTTACACACCACTGGATAATAGAAACAGACTAGCTACATTTGAATCACCTGGAGAACTTGAAAACTAAAAACAAACAAACAACAAAGAAACAGATTTTTCTGATGCCATCTGCAACCTATTGAATTAGAATTTTACAGTTTATAAGTTAAAATCTGTTTCATTAACAAGCCTCCTCAGAAATTCAAACCTCAGCCAGGTTTGTGAGGCACTGGCCACAGTCTCTGTTCCTTTACAGTTCTGCTGCTAACTCAAAAATAAAATTCTTTGTTTCTTCTGCTCTTTAATGAGTGCAGCAGACTAAGTAGAGCAGCAGTTACCAAATATGGTAGTGATGCTTAAGTTTTCAAGTCTGCCATGACATAAGAAAAAAATGAATACCACACAATGACTCTTTTATAACACTATATGTACCCAAATTTTAAAAGGGTCTTTTATTCTAAAATTATGTCCTTTCTCTCTTGGTGTTTCTTAAAATACGCTTTTTTAAATGAAATAAAAGACCAGAAGATAGTTAAGTTTTTTCATTATCTGTTTGGTTTTTTTTTACATACCTTACTTGGCAAAATAAAAAGCTGGCAAACCTAGGTCAGCCCAGCAAATTAGTGAAAGTTTCCTGACTCAAAAATCTAAAAGTCTGCCTAATGTTGACCTAGAGTTCATTGGGAAGTACTACTAAGTAGTACCTGACACTCACTCTAAAGTAACAATAAATTTATGTTCACTTAGCAGTGATTGTATTTAGGAGGGTGTTTATGGAAGGAACCTGTGTGATAATAAATACTACCTCAAAGAAAAACAAAATCATTACTCTATTAAAGCCTTATTAAAATGGCACTTTATGGAGAAAGTACGGTACCCTCAGCTGTTTACATTAGGCAAATGTTAAGTATATGCTACATTTGCAAATGATGGCTTTCCTGGGGGTGAGGAAATTCATTTAAAAAAAGATGAACTGGGGATTTACCCACAATCCCTACTGTTATGACACTTAGTGTTATAAAGACCTTTTATAAACTGACATATTCTGGCAGTCTTGCCTAGCAGTTACACGACCAGTGTCTGGAGTAAGGCAGACCAAAAATAGAGCCTGGCTGTGCCATGTACAAGTTGCATGATCCTGGACAAAATCTTTTTAAAAATATATATATTTTATTGATTATGCCATTACAGTTCTCCCATTTCCCCTCCTTCATTCCCCTCCACCCTGCCCTCCCCCTCCTACCCACATTCCTCCGCTTTAGTTCATGTCTATGTGTCCTAAGTTCTTTAGCTTCTACATTCCCACACTACTCTTGCCCTCTCCTTGTCTATTTTCTCCCCACCGTCTATGCTACTTATTCTCTGTACCTCCTCCCCCGCCTCCTCCCACTCCCCTGTTGCTAACCTTCCACGTGATCTCCATTTCTGTGGCTTCGCTCCTGTTTTAGGTGTCCACTTGGTCTGCTATTGTTTTAGGTGTGGTTGTTAATAACTGTGAGTTTGCTGTCTTTTCACTGTTCATATTTTTTATCTTCTTTTTCTAAGTCCCTTTAACATTTCATATAATAAGGGCTTGGTGATGATGAACTCCTTGAACTTGACCTTATCTGAGAAGCACCTTATCTTCCCTTGCATTCTAAATGAAAGCTTTGCTGGATAGAGCAGTCTTGGATGTAGGTCCTTGCCTTTCATGACTTGGAATATTTCTTTCCAGCCCCTTCTTCCCTATAAGATCTCTTTTGAGAAATCAGCTGACAGTCTGATGGGAACTCCTTTGTAGGTGACTGTCCCCTTATCTCTTGCTGCTTCTAGAATTCTCTCCTTCATTTTAATCTTGGCTAATGTAACTATGATGTGCCTTGGTGTGTTCCTCCTTGGGTCCACCTTCTTTGGGATTCTCTGAGCTTCCTGGACCTCCTGGAAGTCTATTTCCTTTGCCAGATTGGGGAAATTCTCCTTTATTATTTGTTCAAATAACTTTTTCACTTGTTGCTCTTCCTCTTCCCCTTCTGGTACCCCTATAATTCAGATGTTGGAATGTTTAAAGATGTCCTGGAGGTTCCTAAGCCTCTCCTCATTTTTTTGAATTCTTGTTTCTTCATTCCTTTCTGCTTGGTTGTTTGTTTCTTCCTTCTGCTCCACTCCATTGATTTGAGTCCCAGTTTTCTTCCCATCACTACTGGTTCCCTGTGCATTTTCCATCATTTCACTTATGAATGTCTTCATTTGTTCATCTAATTTG
>PVKM010030633.1:0-17190 GCA_004027735.1 Carollia perspicillata
CTCCCCGCCCCCCGCCCCGCCGCCGCCCGCCCGCGCTCCTGGTGCATTCTGCCCAGTAGTATTTCGTGGAAGTGCTGCAGCCGGATCCCTGGCCGGAGCGGAGAGCTTGTGTCCTACAGGCGCCATCGGCCCCCGGCACGGAGCCCACGCCGCTGGGGCTGGCTGGGCTGGGGAGGGAGAGGTGTCCGACCCTCTCTTTTGGGAGATGAGATGCTGAGGCCTGAGGAGGGTTTGTAGGTGAGTGGTCCAAGGTCATGGCTAGAAAACAACAGAGCCAGGATCAACCCGTGCTCTGTCTGGACTCTAAAGTTTGTGCCTTGAGTCTGTGGTCCTGATCCAGCTTCTTGAGGGGTTCAGGGGGTCAGGTTCTTGTGGAAGTTCAAGAACAGGAGGTTAGAATCTGGGGGCTACTGGTGGCCTCCCAGAGGTCGGCCCAGAGGTAAAGCCCTTGGTTTTGTGTATGTAGCATGTTGTGTGTTGCATTTTTCTTCAGAGTATCAAAGGTGCCAGTGACCCCAAAAGGGTTAAGAGCCACAGCTTTCGGAGGCCTGCAGGGTCCTCCCTGCTGTAAGAGGGCCTGAGGTTCCTCCACAGTCAATGGCATCTTGAGAATATCTCTGCAGGGCCCTGCTGTTCCTCTGGAGGGCTTGGAGTCTCTCCCAGGATCTTTCTCTTGGATCTTGAAAATCTTTCTGTAGGATCCTGGGGTGTGTCTGGGGATTTGAGGTCCCCATGGGGCCCTGGTATCTCTTTCTAAGGCTCTGAGAATCTCACTCTAAGGTCCTATGATCCTCCACGGTACGAGTTCTCAAGTTGGGCCTCAGGATGCCTACGAACCCACTGAAATTGCAGGCATGACTTTTGTGCATTTTGTGTATGTAGCTTATGGGAGAGGTTTCATGGATTCTGCCAGATTCTCAAAGGGGGCCCCTAAACCCCCCAAAGCTAGGAAAAGCATTGCATCAGAGCATTCGGTATTAGACAGACTTTGATCCCCTCTCACGAACAAGAGTCAGGGAAGTGTAAGATGGAAGAGATGAAAGGCAGTGCCATTTAGTGGATAGAACATGGGCAGTGGAGTCAGGCATTCCGGGTTAAAAATCCTAGCTTTTCCCCTTACCATCTGTGTGACCTTCAGTAAATTTCTTAACCTCTCTGAGCCTCCAGGCCACCTCCTTTAGGAAGACTGTCCTGTGTCCCGGATTGAGTTAGGTCCCCGCTCTGTATCCCTGAACCCCTCATAGCACCTGGCTTGATACTTTGTGGCACTTAATGCAATTGTTATGAAGTAATTAATCATGTTTCATGTTGTCTTGTCTCTCCAGACCTTTGCTGTCTTACAGTTTGTGCGGGGCCTGGCACATGTTAGGCTCTCAGCCATTTGTTACGAAATAAAGGAGTAGAGGAATGGTGGGATGCACGGCAGATGCTGCACTGGGGGCAGAAGGGTCAGGAATGAATGAGCATCCTCCCCATGCTTGAGGAGGCCCCAGGCTAGTGGGGGGAGTAACATGAGTTCATTCAAAGGAAGACTCTCCTAAATGCTTTAATGGGCATGGGGGTGGGGGTGGGTAAACTTTAACGGGGATACACAGTAATGAGGAAAGCACCAAGAGACCCTAAGATGAGTGGGACTTAGTCCTGGAAGAGCTGACCAAAGGACCTTTTGTGTTATGTGTTACAACTTACAAAGCGCTTAACTTGTATAAAATGTCCAGGTATGCCCTCATCCCACTGAGGTGGGGAAATCGCTGCTGAAAAGAGTTCAGTGACTTGCCCAGGGCCACCCAGGCCATCATGGCTGCCTGAATGCCCAGTTCCCTGGCTTCGTAATTCAGCCCACGTCCTTCAGGAACTGGGCTTTGATGTTGTCAAGGTCTTGGTTTGCATCCACTAGATGTGAGACTTTGAGCACGTTACTTTACCTCCTTGAGTATTGTTTTCCTAACCCCATAATCTGTATGGGATAGTAACTATAGAGTGTCCAGTACGATGCTTGTTTTATAGCAAAGGATGTATATGTGTTTGTTGAATGACTGAATGAAATATAGGCATTGGTGGGTGGCCTGAAATGGGAGTTGACTTAAAATCACGACTTTTGGGGGATAGTAGGGGGGAATTTAGGGTGATTTTATCCCTTTCCACTTTCACTTTCTACGAGTCCTGTGAGCCTTAGCACTGCCCTCAACCACAATGTTATACTTTATTGTTTGCAAACCAACAAAAATGAACCAACCCCTTTTTCCCAATGACTAAGTAGTAGAACCTCCTTACAAAAAATTTAAATTGCAGCCTTGGCCGGTGTGGCTCAGTTTGTTGGGCATCATCCCTCAAACCAAAAGTTTGCCAGTTCAATTCCCCATGGGGGCAACACGCCTGGGTTGAGAGTTCCGTCCGCCGGGGTGCACAGGGAAGGCAACCCGTCAATGTTTCCCTCTCACATCAGTGTTTCTCATCCTCTCTTTCTGCATCCCTTCCCCTCTGTCTAATAAAATAAAATAAAATATGAAAACATTTCAACTGCAGAAAGATACAAGGAGGAAAATGAAAGTGCAGACTGAGGCCCCGTAGGCACAAGCTGCTGACATGTCATTATTCTTTGGGAGGTGGGGAAGGGCAGGGGACAGGGAGCAAAACAACTTCTCCCTGCTTAAAAGTGTCTCCCACGGGCTTTGCCATGGTTCCTGGGGCTTCTGTTAGGAGTCTTGACTTTGACTGTAGCATTGAAGGCTCAAGTGCAGCTAAGGGCTGAGGAGGGGGTAGAAGGTGAGCATTTCTGTGCAGCAGCTTTCCCCGCAGTGGCATGAAGAGTGAGATGTGGCCTGTGGCACTTTCTGTGATTCTGATGCCCACTGCTGATTGGTCTGGTAGCTGTGTTTTCATCCCCTTCCTGCCCTCTTAGCGTCTAGTAGAGTCTTTTTGGAAAGTTCCTGCTGCCTAACAGTGTCACCTCAATAAATTCAATACAAAGGGGGAAACACAGTTCCTGAGTTCCTGCTACACACACACACACACAGAAAAACACAATTAAAAAGTAAGAAAGAAAAGTGAAAGCCTCCTATTTAGTTCCCTATGTTCTTTATATTTTATGCATGCATTAAGCATATATTAAAGTTATAACCACAGGATCCTACTACATCTGTAATTCTGCAACTTACTCTCGTTGTTTAACAATATCCAGTAGATGCTTTCTCTTTTCTTTTTTAAAAAAGATTATACTTATTTATTTTTAGAGAGAGGGGGAGGGAGGGAGAAAGAGAGGGAGAGGAACATGAATGTGTGAGAAAAACATCCATCACATCGAGCAGATCAGCTGCCTCGCACCTGCCCCCCAACTGGGGACCTGGCCTGCAACCCAGGTGCGTGCCCTGAATGGAATCAAACCGGAGACCTTTGGGGTTTGCCAAATGATTCTCAACCCACTGAGCCACACCAGTCAGGGCTAGATACATTTTCTTCCCAGTTCATGAAAATCTACCTCATTCATTTTACCAGTTGAGCTTCCTGAGCTCAGGACTATTAGTTAGCCCTGAAGCCCAGAGGCCAGCTCATGAGAGAGGCCTTACTGGGAGGACATCTTAAAATAGTTATAGCAGCCACCATATACTGGCATGAACTAGGTGCCAGGCTTTGATCTAAGCTCTTTCACATGTTATTTCATTTAATTCTCATGGCCACCGTATGAGATAGGTACTATTTTTATTCCCACTTTTCAGATGAGAAACTGAGGCCCAGAGACTTGGAAGTCCAAGGTTACAAACTGGTAAGTGGTGGAGCTGAGATTTGAACCCTGATGTGTCCTGTGACAAAACTTTGGTGTGAATAAATGAATAAGTGGTTGATGGGGGTCGTGGATCTTGTCTTCAGAACCTCCCCTTAAGTCCTGCGTTCTCCCTTCCATGGGTTTGCAGTGCTTGTAATCAGCATCAGGGCAAAGGAAGGACTCAGTGAAGTCCCTTTTTCTGTCTGCAGCAATCCTGTGGCCATGCCTGCTTTTCATGGGAAGTAGCATTTTTGAATTTCCTATTCTAAAAATAAGCCTTAATTTGTTCAGGGCCCTTGAGGATCAGCCCAGGCATTTCAGGACAGCCATTTGCCTGTCCACAGAGCAGGAAATTAATCAGAATCCCGAAGCCCTTTCCCTCTTCCCACAGGCCAGGACTCTGGAAACGCCCAGTGCCTTGCTGCAGTCCTCCTGGAGGACTGCGGAGATGCCAAGGGCAGTTTAACACAGATCCATCGCTCTGTAAGGAAAGTGAGAGGAGAAAGGCATGAGGGAGAAATGGGTCAGCTCTGCTGCAAAGAATTTGCAGAGAAAACTCGCGGCCGTCCCCACCTGTGAGGAGTGCCAAGTGACAGAGATACCCTGGGGTGTCAGATGTGACTCTGTAGCATCCCCCTGGGGTCTAGAAACTGGAGCATTGGTTGCCTGTTCCAACCACAACCCTCTCTGCAGGGCCACTTTCAGGGAGCCTCTGTCTCCCTCCGGATTTAGGAGTCTCCTACCATCTAGTGACTAGGCAGATTACCACTAGGGGTGCTATGTGGCATTACAAGCTAGAAAAAATATTGATGATGATAATAATAACAAAAATAAGAACAACAGCTACATAGTTTGTGGAACATGCGTGGGCTCTGACATCAAGGGAAGGAGGAAGTGCTAAGAAACAAAAGGAAGATCAATTTGATCCAAGTTGAAAATGTGTTAATGACCACATGAGAGTTAAACACAATGCCATGGATATTCAAAGCAGGGAGGGTTGACTTCTGGCTGGGGAAAACTAGGATATGTTGAGATGAGACAGCAAGGGAAGAGAATGAGAAATGGGGCAGATGTGGGAAAGCAGTGGGTGTGCTAGAGGAAGTTTGGATAAACTCTACAGTGTGTGTGTGTGTGTGTGTGTGTGTGTGTTTGTGTGTGTGCAAAGGTAGGAAGAGATCAGACCAGGCCAGGGATTTTGACTTTATTACATAGGCAATAAGGAACTTACACAAGAGATGTCTCAAGAGACCAGCTGTGCTGCTGCAGTCAGAGAGGAAGCAGCCCTCAGAGTATCTATGCCCCGGCTTGTGAATGCAGCTCTGTGCCAGTACGTGGGAGGGCATCTACCAGCAGAGTCTCTGGCCATGTCCCGTACCACGCTGGGTGTAGGTCTTGGGCTACCTTCAAAAGCTCCCCTCCCTATCTCTCTGGGCTCTAGGTACCTTGCATATAGCAAGTCCACAGGAAACGTGTTATAGAATTATTGGAGGGACTCTTGAGATTATCTGGTTATCACTCCTTTCCATTTTAAAGAAGTCGAAAGTGAGGGATGGGAGAGGACTTGTCTAGGATCACACAATGAGTTAATAGCAGAGCTGGGGACTGAAACTCATGCCTCCTTAGTCTAAGCAGAACTCCTTTTCCACATTTGCTGAGTAATAGAAATAGTATTTGTTGAGTGATTACTCCATACCAGGCTCAGGACTAAACACCTTTACGTGGATTATCTCACTTAATCCTCACAACCCCTCAGAGAGTGCCCTTTCTTGCATGCAGGATATCTTGTCTCCCATTTTGATTTCCCACCGCGTTTACAACTTGGCGGAGTCCAAGTCCTGGGAAGGGGGATAAACGGACGGAGGGGCGGGGCGAACAGACCAGCCCCACCCCTCACCGCAGACCCCGCCTTAAGGAACGCTGACGTCACTCTTTGGGACCGCCCCTCATTGTCAGTCCCGGGGAGCCAGAGGAGGCGCCGGCCGCTGGGACCGGATCGCCGGAGCCTTCGGCTGGCGGGAGCGTGGGCCGGAGTCGCCGAGGTGAGGGGTCCGTGGTGGGGCGGCGGGAGCGTGGTGCGGGAGGCCAGGGCGGCCGGGCGAGGAGAGAGGTGGACGCCTGGAGTGGATTGCCTGCCCCGCGGAGGAGTCGGGGCACCCGGGGGCGACGGGGCAGAACCGACGGGCGCACCCGGGGGAGGGCTTGGAGGTGTGTGGACTTGAGGTTGTGGGGAGAGTTTGAGTGGAGTTCTGGAGGAAGATCTCGGAAGGGGAGATCTTCGTGAGCGAGACCTTGAGAATGTTTTTGGAGTTTTTGAAGGGGGAGGGAAGGTTTTGAGAGACTTCGCGGTGGGAACGAGAATCTGAGGAGAAATGTTTGGAGCTGGGAGCTGAGGGGATGTTTTATGGGGGGGGAGGAGGAAGAGTTTTAGGGTCGAGTTTGGGATTCGGGTGGAGAGCGCGCCGGGCCCGGTGGGGGCGGGGAGCGGCACGGCGGCACGGCGGGGCGGGGGGCCGGGGCCGCCGGGGAGGGGTCTGCGCGGGCCCGCGGGCACCCGGGGAGGAAGGAAGTGATCTTACAGGAAGAGCCCGGGAGCTCCCGAGGAGGAGGAGGAGGGAGGTCTGGGAGGGCTCGGGCCGGCGTGCGGGACCGGCTGCGGGGCCGGGCTGCGGGGGCGCGGGCTGGACGGGGAGGGGTCCCGACGCCGCCGCAGCTGTCGGCCCGCCTCGCCGGCCCGCGCCCCGGCGTTTGCTGGTCTCACAGCCAGACCGCCGGGCCGGGAAGGAATTTGAGGCATTCGCTTTGTTTAAGTTGCCAGTAGACAGTCCTGAGGACTAATTAATGGTGGAATCTGCAGGGGACGCGGGCGAGCTGGGCCCGGGCGGACCCCCGCCCGCCGCCGCCGCCGCCGCCGCCGCCGCCGCCGCCGCCGCCGCCGCCGCCGCAAGCAGCGGTGAACTTTCCGCAGCGCACGCGGCCCGCCTCCTCGCGCTCCCCCACCCCTGCCCGGGCCGGGAAGGAGCCATGGCTTCCCGAAGCGCAGGAATGAAGTGCGGTTTCTGGGGCCGGTGGCTTCGGGCTTCCGAGGCTTCCTGCAGGGAACCCGGCGCCCCGGAGCGGCCCGGCGAGGGGTGCCGAGCCCGGTTTAGCGCTCTGTGAGGTGCCTGCGGTTTCTCTTAATAACCTTGGAGGAGGCTCTGTGAGCCGAGAGAGACTCTCTTGCTTTGGGAGCATCTGTTTCTTCATCGTCAGCCCCTTTCCTAACACTGCAGAGCTTGTTGTGGCTTGTTTCGGAAATGCCGAGACTAGTGCTCACACTGGAGGGTGGGAGAGGGGAAGGGAATAGACGCCCCCAAAACGCTGCAGTGCGATCTCCAGAAAGACTGGAGACTGCTTGCAGATTTTCCGTCGCACCTTCGCTGACATGAATGACCTTGGGGAAAGAATTGTGTGTCCGAGCTCCTGGTGCCTTATCTGTCTCTCGGTTGAGGAGAAAAATACTCTCTGGACTTCCCTGCCTTTTGAAAATATTTTGAGAGGTGGGGTGCAGTGATTTTTACGAATTGCTGCAGTTTTGGCCTAGGGAGCTTGGACTAGTGTCAGAACCCAGCGGAATTCAGATCATCTAGAAAGATTTTACCACCTCAGATTAGGGAGGGAGGGGTGTGGATTTGATGTGGATATTTCCCTTCTGAGAATCTGTACAGTATGTTCCAAATTGCTTCTGTCACTTCGTGTGCGGGTTTGGTGGCATTTGTGTGGTTAAACTGAATAATCCCCGTAGAAAATTCACTTGTCAGAAATAATTATTTTGCTCAGAATTCCCCTTGGGGCAGATTAAGGTTTTGCTCGATTTACTCAGAAGAATTTCCCAGTTTTCTAAAATTAAATCACTTTTCTAAACATAGTAACTAAAGTTTGAGACACTGGAAATAGTGGGATGGGAAGGGAGTTGATTAGAGTATGAACAAGGCAGCAAATACAGGTTCATCGTCCTCTGATTCCTATTAGGGATTGTGGATTAACCTTGATTAACAGGTATTTTCTTACTGTTAAATAACTTAAGACCAAGAAAGGGAACTAATGTTGTTGAGTTGCCTACTCTGTGCCCAGTAATCCTGCCGGGTGGTGCATATCTCACATGGACTTCACAACAATGCCCTGAGGTGGTCGTTGGCATCTCGGTTTCACAGATGAGCAGACTGTGAGGAGGGTCATAAGGTAAAGTGACTTTTTGCAAGTTTATATTTGAAACTAGTAAGAAATGGAGCTGGAATTCAAGCTTAAGTCTGTTTCTAACAGGGGTGTGCAACCTTTTGGTGTCTCTGGCCTGCACCAGAAGAAGAAGAGTTGTCTTGGGCCATGCATTAAGTATAGAAACACTAACGAAAACTGGTGAGCAAAAAAAAAAAAAAAAAAAATTAAGTAAATTTATGATTTCGTGTTGGGCCGAATTTGTAGTCATCCCAGGCCATGTGTGGCCCATGGGCCATGGGTTAGACACCCCTGGAAGGGCCATTATCTCTATTAGGCATACTGAGTTGGAAACCAGACGGTCTAGTTTCTAGGCCTTTGACTCAGCCACTGGGTCATTGTGGACCCTGGACTAAGTCAGTTAAGTCCATTTCTCGATAATGGTGACTTTTCGTCCAGCAGTGTTGTCAGCATGCTTTTGAGATGTTCTAGTTTTCTGGTAGAAAGACAAACATATAAGGCTGTGATAGTGATATGGTCTATATGCGGTAGGTCCTTAATAATTTTTTTTCTTGTAGAGTACCTATTGATCATAGCTTGCATTTATATAATGGAAGGTATTGGATAGCTAATGGTTCTTCCACTGTGGAGCTATCGTTGAGGTGACATTCAGGATCAGAAACTGAATCATTTTTCATGTAATAGGCTCTTTGGGAAGATGTCAGCTTATGAGTAAAGCATGTTATATACCAGTAGGACCTGCAATGTCAAGGTGAAAAATTTGATATAAACTCTGATGCACATGATAGATACTCAGTAAATATTTGTTGAATGAATGTGTGTATATCTTTGTAAAAAAAACTCAGCTTAGTTGAGGTATAATTTACCTACAATAAAATTAATTAATTTTAGCCCTGGCTGGAGTAGCTCAGTGGATTGAGCACAGACTGCAAACCAAAGGGTCGCTGGTTCGATTCCCAGTCGGGGCACATGCCTGGGTTGGGGGCCAGGTCCCCAGTGGGGGCCACGTGAGAGACAACCACAAATTGATGTTCCTCTCTCTCTCTTTCTCCCTCCCTTCTCCTCTCTCTAAAAATAAATAAATAAAATATTTTTAAAAATTCATCAATTTTAAGTGTACATTTTGTGATGTATACATGACAAAGCTATACAGCTGTTTAACCACTAATACTCTCATTTATTCAAACTGGTTAGTTTCAACAAATTGGTTAGTAAAGTGATCCCTGGGAGTGTTGTTTTTTTTTAAACTAATTTTTAAAAAAAATTATTTATTTTTAGAGGGGAAGAGAGAGAGAGAGAGGGAGAGAAATATCAATGTGTGAGAGATACATTGATTGGTTGCCTCTTGCACACCCCCAATGGGGAACCTGGCCTGGAACCCAGTCATGTGCTGTGGCTGGGAATTGAACCAGTGACCTTTCTGTTCTCAGGCCTGTGGTCAGTCCACTGAACCACACTATCCAGGGTGTCAAGTTTCTATATTCAGATTCAATGCTGGTACCATCAGATGAATACTAGAGTGTCCAGGTACCAAATTTGTAGGAAATAGGAAACCTTAGATCTTCAGTGATGAGGTGCATGAGGAGGATAAGAGGGGTGGAGAGAGGAGCACTTGTCAAATCGGGAAAGAGATTGAACAAGGTTTTCATTACTTTTAGGATGGGGAATATATTGTGGGGAAAAATTACTCAAAGATTTATTAAAGAGTTGAATTGTTGTTGTTGTTGTTATTATTAATTTGAAATGGTAGTTCCTGAAATAGAAAACATCTTTGACTATCCTTAAGAAGTGCTTACAGTCCTGGCCAGCATAGCTCAGTGGACTGAGCATGGGCTGGGAACCAAAGGGTTGCAGGTTTGATTCCCAGTCAGGGCACATGCCTGGTTGCAGGCCAGGTTTCCAGTGGGGGCCACGTAAAAGGCAACCACACATTGATGTTTCTCTCTCTCTCTTTCTCCCTCCATTCCCTCTCTACAAATAAATAAATAAATAGTCTTAAAAAAAAAAAAGAAGTGCTTACATGTTATGGTTGTTCAAATTCTTAAGGGTGGAGATGCTATAAAATGATTGGAAGCCTTGCCCTTTCAACTATGACAGAATATCCTTAGTTTATCTCTAACTTGTTTTAGCTGATATTGAACAAAGGGAATACATCAGGTAGAAACTGTCTTTCTGGGAAGTCATAAGATAATTTTTTTTCTTCTCATAATTTCATGTCACTGAACCTGCCCTAATCTGCTTTTATTTAAGTTTCTGTGTTAGGCAATGCTTGAAACCTGTTCCTGTGCTAAGAAACCCCATTTTTACCTCTTATACCTTCTTGATTCTCTTTATTCATTCTGTTTCTGTACGTTGGCTGTTTTATAATGTCTTCTTCCATTCATGAATACTGAGAATGGAAATTTCTCAACCATCAGCCTTCCATATACCATTAGGAAATAACAGGTAAATTAAAAGACCAGTCTACCAACTCAGAATTTTGGGGTGTGAGAGGGGGAAAGTAATAATTGTATGAAGTAGTCATTATCCTCATTTCATGCACAAGGGAGCTGAGCTCAGAGCAGTTACTGCCAGAGCCGGTGAGGGCTGGAGCATTGATTTGAACTCAGGTGTGACTGATGCTCAAGTTTGGGATCTTTGTGTTTCACCACACTCTCTGGTGTGTTAGGGTTGTGGAGAGGGGAATGGAGGGCAAGGGAAGTGACTGAAAATACTGTGTTAAAATATAGGCCAAAACATAGCAGGCATTGTTAGCCTATTTAGGCATTGCTGTTTTCACCCATTCCTTTCTTAATTTCTGGAAATGCCTCCTTATGTATAATGCCTTATAAAGTCTAAAGAATTTATAGCCCATCCTTTATTGCAAAATTTCCTTCCCAGATTCGGCATTTATTCTTTTTTAAAAAAAGATTTTATTTGTTTTTAGAAAGAGGAGAAGGGAGGGAGAAAGAGAGGGAGAGAAACATCAGTGTGTGGTAGCCTCTTGCGTGCCCTGGACTGGGGACCTGACCTGCAACCCAGACCTGTGCCCTGACTGGGAATCAAACTGACAACCCTTTAGTTCACAGGCCGGTGCTCAGTCCACTGAGCCACACCAGCCAGGACGGCATTTATTCTTTATAAATACGGACTTTTGTGTTCAAATGACTGATTTACGCCTCTCCCTATTTCATGTGTATCTGTCAGTCAGTCAAGACCCTACATATTTGTAGATGTTCCTCTATTTCTGTTTTATCTGGGGAGAGTAATATTTTTAAAATGTATATTATATTAAAAACTTCAGTATAATTCAAAAACTTATCACAGTGCTTTGTTGACATATATAATGTGTGTGTGATATGTATATAGTAACATATCATAAAAATGCCATTTGATGATGCTGCCCTGGCCAGTGTGGCTCAGTTGGTTGGGTTGTCATTCCATTAGCAGGTTCAATTCCTGGTCAGGGCACAGGTTGGTTCTCAGTCGGGCGTGAACAGAGGCAACCTGCCTAGGTTGCAGGTTTGGTCCCTGGTTAGGTGCATACCAGGGGCAACCGATTGATGTTTCTTTCCCTTCCTCTCCCTCCCTTCCCCCCCTCTCAAATCAATAAGCATGTGCTTGGGTGAGGATTAAAAAAACATTTGATGACTTCTTCACAAAGTGAATATAGCCATGTAACCAGCACCCGGAACAAGAAACAGCATCACCAGTATCTAGTAGACCCAATCTGATCTCTTTCCGGTTGCTCCTGCCCTTCCACCTTCCATGGTGACTTCTATCATGTAGATTACTTTGATTTGTTTTTGTACTTTTGTAAAAATGGACTCATACAGCATATATTCTTTGGGGTCTAGCTCCTTTTATTCAACAGTATGTCTGTGAATATGCAAACACTCATTTAATGGTTTTCTTTTGGGCTTGGAACACAATATAAATTGGAACGTTTTGTCTTGGCCTGTAATGCCGTGTGTATAACCTGACCCCTGCCTACCTCTCCAAGCTCATTGTCCATATGCTTTAGTCACAGTAGTGTCTTGTTTATTTATTTATTTTTTAAAGATTTTATTTATTTATCTTTAGAGGGGAAGAGAAGGAGAGAGGGAGAGAAATATCAATGTATGGTTGCCTCTCATGCATCCCCTGCTGGGAACTGGCCTGCAACCCAGGCATGTGCCCTGACTGAGAGTCGAACCACTGTTGTTTGGTTCTCAGGCCCGCGCTCAATCCACTGAGCTACACCAGCCAGGGCTATTTATTTATTTTTAAACTCCGCAGGTTCTTTCATACCTCTGGGCTTTTGTATGAGTGCCTCTCTCTGTCTTGAAGACTCCCCTACTCTTAGCCTGGCTGCCTATTTTGCTAGTCCTTTCCCATTATTCCCTATTACTTGTGTCTGTTCCCTCCCTTCTTAGCACTTATTACAATTTATAATGATATATCTGCTTGCATGATTATTATCTGTCTTTCCCACTGGACATCACAGGAGCAGGGAGCTCTTGGTTTTGGTCACCAGTGTATACCTAGTCCCTAACACAGTGGCTGACATATAGTAGGTATTTAATCAATATTTAATGACCACATGCCCAATTCAGCACCTTTGTTCCCATTATCTTTTGCCCTTTTCTTCTGTTAGGTTATTTAGCCAATCAGTCTTTTCCATCCTTCAAGGCTCAGCTCAATTACCCGTCTTGGAGGACTGTCCTGACTTTGCGATAATAAACCTCTCTTTATAAAATTGTGACAGGTATTGCTGATACCCCTTATGTTCTTGGCAAACCACATTAGCATGTGTCATACCTAATTGGATAAAAAACATCTTTCTCAAAAAACTTGCAGCTAGTAATGCACACCCCTCATACCCTTGGTTAACTTGACTAGCTTGTACCTTCACCTAATTTGATCAGAAGCTTAGTGTGTCTTAGCCGGTGCTCCCCTCACTTCCTTTCACTGAGACTCTCAGTAGAATGTTTGACGATTGACAATAATGGTGCTTATGTGTAGGTAACACTTAATTTCTCAGGCTTTTTAACATGGATTTCTTTTTCACTAGAATTCTGCTTAGTGTTTTCTCTACAAAGTCTGGGAGAGCCCCAGCTGCTTCAGGTGATTTAATAATAATTAAGGTCTGAAAGTACAGGAGTCCAGTCCTGGTGCCACAAAGCAGATACTCCTTTGGAATCTGTCATCGGTAAAGAACTGACTATGCACAGTTCCTTCTTGGAAAGACGCTTCGTCAGTGCTTCTCTAACGCTCTCAGATTGGAGTTATTAACTGAAATGGGCTACTAGGTAGTAACCTCATTCGAATTCTGTTGAGTAACGTTTTATTTAGATGTCACCAATGAAAACTTTAGCCAAGTAGATCTGTTTAAAGTCACCTTCTCTGACTTGCCAGTAAGCTCTCTCAGTGGTTTTTCTTCCTCTTTTATTAAAGACAGAAGAATGTATGCGCTAATTTTGTGTATGTATACTTTAAGTCTGTTTATTTATTAGAAAATATTTTATTTATTTATTTTTAGAGATAGGGGAAGGGAGGGAGAAGGAGAGGGAGAGAAACATCGATGTGCGAGAGATACATCAGTTGGTTGCCCCCAACTGGGGACCTGGCCTGCGACCTAGGCATGTGTCCTGGTTGGCAGTTGAACCGGTAACCTCCTGGTTTGCAGTACAATGCCCAGCCCACTTTCTTGTGTGCTCCCTGACCTGGGATCAAACCTTCAACCTTAGCATATCGGGAGGATGCTCTAACCAACGGAGCTGCCCGGCCAGGCCCTATGTGTGCTTAAGTAGTGATCGTGTTGACTTTTCTGACAGAACTCTATCAGACGATTTGGGGTAATTTAGTACATTTTTTTAAACGGAGACATCGGGGCAGAGGTACTGAGGAAGTTTCTCAGACACATTGGAATAGTTTTGTTACCTTTCACTATTATCCTTTTCTTTAACAACCTAGAAATATTTTATGAAATCAGCCTACTTGCTTTTTGACTTGTTACTCTAGGTCAGAATAAAAAGTATAGGTAGAATTAGAAATTCTCTTTTGAAATGTGAAGAGACAAATGATAAACCATGGGGAGTTCGTTACAAAAAATAATTTTTGGAATGGATTACAAAGTTAATACATATTTAGTCCAGTCTCCTATACTTTATTTTATTTAATTTTTAAAATATTTTATTTATTTATTTTTAGAAAGAGGGGAAGACAGGGAGAAAGAAAGGGAGAGAAACATCAATGTGTGGTTGCTTCTTGTGCTTCTCTTACTGGGGACCTTACCTGCATCTCAGGCATGTGTCCTGACTGAGAACCGAACCCTTTGGTTCGCAGGCCAGCACTCAATCCACTTGGCCACACCAGCCAGGGCCCCGTTTCCTATACTTTATATATTAACTGTAGAATTGTTCATAGTGTTGGCTTCTAGGCATCATGAGATCTTGGGTACATTCCTGAATCACAAATTTTATTCAACCACATTTATTAAATGTGGTTTATTGTATTCTGATTCCTTAACGACTGGTTATTCATTTGTGTCTTATTCTTATTCTTTGACCATTTTGGTTAAATTACACTTTACCTTAGAAGGTTATTGAAAGCTCTATAGTTCAGTTCCATAGTCTCAGAAAGCCCCAATTACTCCATCTTTAAGATGGTGATAGTGCCTGTGAAGATTAAATTGTTTGATGTACAAAAGCACTTAGATCGTAATGTTGGTACATAGTAAATATTAGTCATTATTTAATTTTTGCCCTTCCATTTTTGTTTACTCAACTGATGAAAAGCTTCCTCTTTTTATTATTATTATTTATATTTCATAAAAGGAGTAACTTAAGCAAATTGAAGTTGAACAAATTTAAACAAATTTAAGCCAGGGCCCAGGGCCAGTTTCAGTTTTTATCCACAGTATCATTTTGCTGTTTTTATATAGATCTGGTATGCTATTTCAGATTTTCAGTTTTGTTACTACGTAGTTTTATGGTCCTCTCTGAGGAGTATTTGTAAAGTAATATGACTGCTTTTAAAAACAAATATTACAGTTTACACCCAGGCTGGTGTGGCTTGGTGGATTGAGTGCTGGCCTGAGAACCAAAAGGTTACTGGTTTGATTTCCAGTCAGGGCATATGCCTGGGTTTCTGGCCAGGTCTCTAGTTGGGGGCGTGTGAGAGGCAACCACACATTGATGTTTCTCTTTCTCCCTCCCTTCCCCTCTCTCTAAAAATAAATAAATAAAATCTTTTTAAAAAACCCTCCAAAAATTACAGATTTCCAAAATGGGGAGTAGTTATATATTTATTTTAATGAAATTTCAAACTGTAAAATAATTCAAGTATACTTATCTTGAATTTGTCTTTAGAGCACATTGTACTTTTTTTTTCAAAAGATTTTTAAATTTCTTTTTAGAGAGACAAGGAAGGGAGGGAGAAAGAGAGGGAGAGAAACATTGACATATGAGATGTGAGAGATGCATTGATCAGACAATTGGGACCCAGCCCACATTGCAGGCGTGTGCCCTGACTGGGAATCGAACCAGCGATCTTTCGGTTTGCAGGCGGGTGCTCAATCCAGTAAGCCCCACCAGCCAGGGAACATTGTACATCCTTAATCCTGGTAATTCCTTATTTTGAGGGAGTTAGATTTAATTTTTGGAGATAAGCAAGTCTGGTGAATGAAGTGAATAATCAACAGTGTTTTGGGTCATAAATGAGATGTAATTCTAATAGGTGGAGACTAGGATTTCTGTGTGTGTGTGAGGCTTGTCTTTGAGAGTACTACAAATGGAGTTTCAAAAAGGTCTTGAGCCTTGGTGCCATTGTTGGAAGAGTCTTGCCTTCCAAGATGACTTGTATAATAGTACTTGTGTTGAACCTCTCTAAATAAAAATCATTGCCCTGGCTGGTGTAGCTCAGTGGATTGAGTGCAGGCCTGTGAACCAAAGGATGGAGGTTCGATTCCCAGTCAGGGCACATGCCTGGGTTACAGGCCATTTCCCAGCAGGGGACGCATGAGAGGCAACCACACACTGATATTTCTTTCCCTCTCTCCTTCCCTTACCCTCTAAAGATAAATAAATAAAATCTTTTAAAAAATAGGCAAATTTGAAAAATTAAAAAAAATAAAAATCATTGCTTAAGTAGAACTTGTTTAACTTGTGTTATGATTGAGTTGAAAGCTCTCTAATAAAAGCATTATCTTGTAATAATAACATAATTTTATGTATATCCTTAAAAAGTTTTTGGGGGTCTAAAAAAGAAAATTTTAAAGAGAGGGAAACAATTTTAGTTTGCTGAGAGGCAAATCTGTATAGGAACAGGTTTTAAATTAATTACTGAAAGGTGAAATGTATTTTCCTGACCCACTTACGAAGGCATTCTTTCTGCAGAGGCTGAAGAGTTTAGATTGAAAAATGGTATCATCCATCTTGATCTGACAGCATTTTCGTGTTTCTAACTATAAAGAAATCTCTAGTTTTATCTAGTTTCAAGTTAACTGGAAAAGGTAAATTCTGAGCAAGATAAAAGAAAGTAATTTTTGGTTCTTTAAACTCTGGAACAGCTTTATCACAAATGTTCTGTCTTCCTCATTACTTGGGGGTATTTATCTGATTTAGGCCATCTCTGTGATGGTTCGCATCTCATATCCGTGAATAAGCAGGTCAGTTAAGTCTTGAAATTGAAAATTTCATGGCCCTGGCCGGGCAGCTCCGTTGGCTCGAGTGTCGTCCTGATACAGTCAAGGCTGTGGGTTGGATCGCTGGTCAGGGCACATACATGACCCAACCAATGACTGCTTGAATGACTGGAGCAACAAATCGATGTTCCCCTCTCTCAAAATGAGTACATTAAAAATAAAATGAAAAATTTTTCTAAGAATTTTAGTCATTGAGGACTAATAATAAAATCTAATGTTTATTGACTATGTGGCAGCCACTGTACTTACGCACTGTTCAAGTCTATTCACTCTCTTTCTGAACGACCTTTTGGGGCACATACTGTTGTTATCCCCATTCAAAAAATGAAAATCCTTAAGCTGGGAGATGAATTTGCCCAAAGTCAACTCAGCTGGTGAATGCCAAGCTAGGATTTGACTCCTGAGCTTGCCGCTCCTTTTTTAACTTTTTCATTGAATTTATTAGGGTGACATTGTTTAATAAAATTATATAGGTTTCAGCGTACTATTCTATACTACATCGTCTGTATATTGTATTGTGTGTTCATCACCCCAAGTCATGTCTCCTTCC
>PVKM010030634.1:0-17185 GCA_004027735.1 Carollia perspicillata
TAGGGGTTATAGGGGCTCCCTAATGGAATCTGTAAGGGGGTGGTCATAAAAAGGTGGGAGTATGTCTCAGTTAATATCTCAAAATATTTTCTGTTATGTATGGACAGGACATTGAGGACGGGAGATGAATCTGGTTTATCTGCATGGGCCCAATTTAATCACAAATCTTTATAGGAGGGAGGCAAGAGGGCCAGTGCTACAATAGGCTTCATGACGGTGCCAGAGAGACTGGAGGACACTCCACTGCTAGCTCGGAAAACGCACAGTGGAGCCATGAGCCAAGGAAAGCTGACAAGGCAAGAAAATGGATTTTCCCCTAAGAGTTTCCAGAAGATTTATAGCCAGCCCTGCTGACACATAGATTGTAGGACTTCTGACCTTGAGAACTCTAAGATAATAAATCTGTATTGTTTTAAAATGCGAAATTTGTGGCAAGTTGTTGCAGCAGTCAGAGGAAATTAGTAAAGCATGTTTGCTTCTAAGCCCCTGTACCGGGCCACGGTCATATTATGGTAGCTGGGCTCTAAAAAATGTTTGCCCACTCTGTCTGCAGTTTTCATCTTATCTTCCATATTCTGTAGAAAGAGAGATTGGGAAAAGGAAGAAATCCAGATATTTCTATCTTAAAACTACGTTGTGGCAGATAAAAAACATGAGCCACTCAGGCCCTAATGAAGAGAGGACCGTCAATAAAGAATGCGCTCCTGACAAAAGCAGCAGCTCACATGTTCAAATATTCACCGGCAGTGCGCCGTCTCTGCCTGACGGAGGGACAGCGATCCTGGCCAGTGCCGTGATTCGGACATTTAAACAATACAAGTTAAATAATGGATAGAAAGACTGAGGAACTGGATGTTGTTACTAAATTGCTTTGATTTCTCAAATAGATAATACATATCTGAAGGCAAGTAATAAGAATTGCAAACTTAGTGGAGAATCAGAGTCTCTGGAAACCCTGTATCTCATGAAGCTGGCAAACGGAAGAAGATGAGTCAGCATAAGGCTCAGTAGTCGAAACGGCTGAACACTGAAGAAGATTGAATGTGGAACTGGGGTAGGCCTGTGATGCCCCCGGAAGCAGGACCCAGTTGGAAAAATCTGGGGCCTTGACATACAATTGTGGGACATCTCTGTGAATATCTCTGAAGATTTTTGACTCTTCAGATTTATGTGAACCACTTGAGCCTAACTGAAAAAGTGGCCCATCTTCTTCCATCCCTGATAAGAGTTAGCACTTGCTTCTGGAGGAAAATGCAAACATTTTCTTTGCTACCTTCCGGAGGTGCCCCCCACTTGCACTGCTGTAGGCCTCTAATTAGATCTAAATGGTTATATAACCCATCCATACCATGCAGGGAGTAATAGGAGAGCATAGAAATTATACCCACAAGTAACAGCTGGAATGAGAAAGCATTTATTCCTAGGAACAGTGAGATAGGAATCTGAAGGTGTTTTGGTCAAAGGAACATAGCCTGGAAAAGGATGGTTTATTAATTTGGAGCCACTAGTTCAGTATTTATACAGGATTTCACATTCTGGCAAGACCCTCAGGGTATCGTGCAAACTTGCTGTTAGGACTGGATCTCGAAGCTGAGAAAACGCAATGGCCACACTGAGTGCTATTAAAATGCCTGAATTGTCAGAGAAGATAATTAAAGGGATTAAAGGCCAAGGAAAGCAGGCATATTGGATTGAATATATTAAATGAGGCCTAAAGATTATGTGATGTCCCGCCGAGAATTATGAGAACATCCAGAGAATTATGTTCCATGACCTTGAAGCCATACCATTCACCCACGGCTGTCAGAAATACACTAGTGAGAAAAATACTGAGTGGCTGTCATCATTAAGAGCTTCAGCTGTGGCTCTCCTCTGACAGTTGGGGCTGATTGCAGAATGGCTGTTATAGAACTTGGCAGCTTGCTGAAAGCAACAGGAATGGTGATATGGCCCCAAAGTAGTAGAAAGCAGGTGGCAGTGTTGAACCACCAGAAGCCATGGGGTTGTAGTTGTCATAATGACAGACACTTTCAGAGTGACCCTTTTGGCCAAGGGCCCTGACACATAGAGAATCATGAAGATATTTCAAAGAGCAGGGCATCCCTAAGGGTTAAATATCAGACAGTTAACAAATGTACCGTTAAATTGTATGTGCGTGCAGAGAATGTGTGTAGAGAAAAAGCACAGAGCTGAAAGTAGTTGTCCTACTAAAAATTATCAAACTATGCCCAGTTTCCAAATCTGAGCAGATTTTCCAACCTGATCCAGAACGTGCTACCTGAACAGATTACCTGATCCCCAGAGAAAAGACCCTGAAATACCATAGCCACTATATTCTGCAATAATTTCCCCAGACTTTCTTCAAAGGGACCTATGGCTACTTACCTGAACGATTGTATACTGGGTTAAGAGGAATACACAGACACTTCAGGGATCACTGGACACATGGTTTGGTTAACACTGATACTGCAGACTTCAAGCATTATCAAGCATTTATTGCCTCAAATAATAAATAAAATGTTGGCCCAATTCTAGCTGCAGTAGGTCATATAGATGTACAAATCCAATCATTGCTTATTTATTGAGATTGGCACAGTTGGCAGTTTTAGTAAAGCCCACATTGGATTGTCGGGCAATGAGCTAAGAGCTAATAGTGGTGAAGGCCAAATGGAAGCCTCTGGAAGTGCATGCCCTTCCAATCAGGACAGAATAGTATTGCCATTTCGAGGTGAGAGAAAAAGTTGAGATGAATGCCACTCCTTAGGATCTCAGGAATGCAAAATAACTGATTTTTATTACATTTTCATTTAATTCATCAGTTGGGCACCTGCCAAATTTGAATAGACTTTGGATAATCACTTTAGACTACCACAAGATCAATTAAATAGTAGACCTAATCACAACTGCCATATCCAACAAAGTGTTGTTCCTAGGCAGACTAATACACAGGCACATGATAATATGCCCCCAATAATTTAGGACTTTCTAGTCTATACTAATTAGGAAAGAAAATCAGAAACAGTTCACATCCACATGGAATGTGCCATAATATGCATTTACTTTTACCAATGGCCAGCCATTCTATCCTTTTTTTTTTAATAAAACCCCCAAAGATATAAGCTATCTGAACATTTCACAGAATATCTGTTTGATTTATTGTAATGATGGGTCATGCTGATTAGGCAGGATGAGCAAAAGGCCCTGTTATCTTGTTAAATTGAATGTGCTCCAAAGGGTAAGAAATAAACATCATGAAGAATTGGGAATCTGATACTTCACCGACAAAATTTAGAGGTCCAATGGCCGGGGGCATGCCAATACTTCACCTTCAAAGCAAAAAAAAAAAATTACTGTATTTCTACCCCTTCCTACCAGAAAGAAAGCTCAATGCTAGGAAAGTCTCTTAAATCCTACAGATAACATATTCCATACCTAGGAATGCTATTCTGGCCCAGGCACAGGATGACGTGGGATATTGCCAGTTTGAATAAGAGCTGGAACAAGAAAGGCTTCAGTGCAAGTACTTCTGTCACTCAGATGTTCCAGCATAGCATACTGTGTTGGAGATTTCAGTGGTGGAAAAGATTCAATGTGGACATTATGGCAAGTAGCAGTGGAAAAATAGCAGGCCCTTAGGTTTCTGGAGTAAGGCCATGTTATTTCTACAAGAAAATTGCATATGTTTCAAAAAACAGCTACTGGCATGCTTCTTGGCCCTAGTCTAGTTGAAATGTTTGACCATAAATAACCAAAGAACCTATTTTGCAGGGAAGAAAATGTAGAAGTTGTCCAATGAATATGGAACCCACAGGTTATATTCACCATCAACAAGATGGCAGCCATTTGGTGTATGTGTAGCTGAAGTAACCTCTCAGATTACATGCCAGAATGAACTGGGTAAACAGTTATAACTATGAATGAAAAAGTACAGCAACTCTGGCCCGTAAGAGCTGTGGTTACCAAGAGCACAGAATTTTAAGGAATGAAAATTTGGGTCTTGCTATGAGGTATCCCACCAAGACCAGAAGAGGTGAAATCTTAAGGCAAGGGAAATTTATGGTGGATAGTTATAAATACAAGTTACAACCTTGAGACAAACTGCAAGGAGACCTTGTTCTTTTAAGTTTCTCCTCATGAAGAGGCCCCACCATGCTTGAGAGGCTGATCCTCCCATCAGTTTGATTAAATGAAGCTACACAGTCCAAAGAGTGAACTGTTCAGACATGGAGATGAGCCATTTAGATGCCCCTTCAGGAGAGAACTTGCTGCCCACTTGTGATTGATTACCTGATATAACTCCCTGTTAACTCATTAGAGGTTCACCTCAGATTTCAAGACAAAGCCCTATCTGTGTCAGAGTGGCCTTCAACCAATAATTGTGGAAGGTATGGGAAATAGCATGGCCATTGTCTTCCCAGGACTCCTCTAATGGGCAATCTTCACTCTTTTGCTCTGCATTGGACTAGCAAAAACTTTGTGGGGTCAGCAACAAGGTCTGGAAACTCCCCCTATTCAATCCTGCTTCCTCCTCTTTCCTTCCACAGTTTTTTGTTTGTTATTGTTTTTTACTAATAAGTCTTTCACACACGTAACTTCACCTTACAACTGCTTCCCAGGGAACCCAGCCTGTCTCAACTAGCTAATATCCATACATTCTCTGTAGTAATTAAAGAAATGTCTAATATATGATATTAGATGTACACTAACATCATATTATATTGCAACATTAGTAGAAAGCTATGATATGGGAATGACAATTTTAATATGCATTTATCCAGTTACAAGGAAAGGCTAAGATTTTAGTATGGAAATGGTCATATATATGTGACATATTATATACATACACATTAGTGAGAGAAAGAGATGGTAATGTAAAATATTTTACTCAATCTCATGATGCAGTGCCATATTGTCAAAAGAGGATAAAAAATATCAATGGGAAGACTTATGACAGAATAATCAAGCTATTAGTTTTCTACTTGCTGGGTAAAAGAGCCATAATTTCATAACATTTTATTAACAGCTGTCTTCTAGTGTAGGAGAGAAAAGATAATATTCATGATTAATGCCTATAAATGGAGATATGTATAAATTTAAAGCACAACGAAGACAGAAGAAATATATTTAGATCTTTAGCTCAGTCTCATGAATCATTTTAAACAGAAATTTATTATTGCCAAATAATTAAAATACATGTTATTATTAAAAATTGTCTAAGATAATAAAATAGCCCTTAATGTTGATTATAAGACAATAAATATTGATGTAAAATATGCTAGGACCAAGTGATGATTCTTCACATAAAAACATAATGTATTTTACCCTCCCATAGTTATGATGAGATTGTAATTTACTATACTTAGAAAGAGTGCATGTTCACAGAAATTATGCCCTTTATAATTTTTCCAGGCATTTTATTTACCATGCCTTCCTTCAGTAGTATGTACTGTTTCATGGCCAATGGCCATTATGAAGGTTCAAACATTAACATTTTAATTCACCTGCAGACTTATTCCAGAAACAGGCTCTATACAATGTGGCATCTCTATGACATTTTCCATTGAGCAACTAACAGCTTCCACATGTAACTATGCTTTATGACTTCACCTCTTCCTGAGAATGGGTATTTAACATAAGATTATCCCCCAAAATATTTTAATTAAGAAATTATAGTAGTGTATAATGACATTATCAAAGGAGTGAATTAAACCAGGTTTGGAATAAAAGTTTAGGCAAATTATTTCTAGGATAGTCAAGAGTTCTGTCCCTTACTACATTAAAATATTAACACCATCCAGTGTGAGACAGTTGTACAGGTTAATATAAAAAGTTACTTTGCTGTGCTAAAGTGTTTTCTATAAAAAATTGTTTTAACTTTCTAGAACTTGAAAATTTGTACAGTAGAAATGTAAATTTCAAATGCTAGGGTTTCTATGAATGAACAATTCTGTCTATCAGCCACCTGTTGGTTCATTGTAGCTTGCATTTGTGAAAAAGGATTAAAGGTGTTGGGGTGCTTTCATCAGGTTGGAAAAAAATGAAGTAAAGCAATAATTTACTTAATAAATAAACTAAAGTAGAGAAAAGTTATTTAGGAATGCTATTGATCAAATCACTCTTCAGAGAACACAGAAGTATTAATATACAGAAGTTTGGTGGACGCAGAAATTAACTAAAATCTAGAATAGAAAAGGCGAGTGGTGGAATCTCTCTTCTTAGAAATCTGTAAGATGAGAAGAGTACATGCTTTTCTTTGGGTATCTTTTAGCTTTACACACCTTCAATTGGAATGTCTGTAGTATTTATTTCCTGAATATCATTTTAGCAGTTTCCATCTCCTGCATTTAACAAAAAATGCCTCATGTATGGTATGCTACCTTTGAAAATTAATTAATACACACTATTTTTCAGAGCAGTTTTAGGTTAACAGAAAAGTTGAGCAGAAAGTATAGTTCTATATACCCCACTCTCTGCCCCTGCCACACACATTTTTCTCTATTATTAACACCTTGTGTTAGTGTGATGTATTTCTTACTTGATACATTATAATTAATTGAAGTCCCTAGTTGACATTATGGTTCCGTTCTATGGGCATGGAACAATGCACAACGTCATTTATCCCCCATACAGACAACAGTTTCACTGACCTAGAAAATCCTTGTGCTCCACCTATGCATCCCTGCCTGGCAACCACTGATCATTTTACTGTCTCTATAGGTTGTCTTCTTCCAGAATGTCATACAGCTGGATTCATACCATACTCACCATTTCAGATTGGTGCTTCCTTTTCAGTGCTGGACCTTCCATCCATGCTTTGTGCACCAGTGCGTTTCTCAAAATACAAAGTCAAGACCCTTACAGAGCATTAGTTTATTGCATGTGGTACTTATATTTAAGAACCCACCTAAATGTTTAAGGATACTGATAATAAAAAACATGAAGTTCTCTCTATATGACCAAATATGAGTTTATTTTATATTACAACCTACATCAAGATATGCTTTTTATATACTAGTATACAATTTTACTTGGTATATTTGAGTTACAAAGTACTGCTTTTAACTTCTTTTGGTACTTAGCATCTGTGGGAAAGTATATTTTTCTATGCAATTTATATACAAGCTGAAGCAAAAAATATTACTAATATGTTGATTACATTGTTCATGATCTTCTTTCTCAATTTTGCTGCCTGTAATGGAATACATCATCTAATTACTGTCAAGATTGCTGGGAGGGGGAGGTTAAAAAATAATTTATCTAGCCCTGGCTGGTGTGGCTCAGTGGATTAAGTGCTGGCCTGTGAACCAAAGGATTGCTGGTTCAATTCCCAGTAAGGGTATGTGCCTGGTTGTGGGTCAGTTCGCCAGTAGGGTGCAGGCAAGAGGCAACCACACACTGATGTTTCCCTTCCTCTCTTTCTCTCTCCCTTCTACTCTCTCTAAAAATAAATAAATAAAGTCTTTAAAAAATAAAAATATGTATCTGTTTTTACAGTTGTTTAAAATACTCCTTTGCCCCTCAGTTTTATAATATGATGGGTATGTGAGACCACGACTACAATAACTACATAAATAAATCACTAATTGTACATTGTGCTCTGTTCATAAGACCAGAAGATATTTAAATTATCTGCTTTATTCTATTAAATGTAGAACCATGAGAGTTATGATATTTTTATTTAATATTTTAAAAATACATGCTCTGGTAGTGTGGTTCTTTGGATCGAATGCTGGCCTGCAAACCTAAATGTCGCTGGTTTGATTCCCAGTGAGGGTACATGCCTGGGTTGCAGGCCAGGTCCCTGGTTGGGGGCATGCAAGAGGCAACCACATACTGATGTTTCTAAAAAAAAAGAAAAAAAATACAAGTCTACAAGACATAGAAGAATTATGAGTGCTAATTTACATTCCTGCTGGTTAAGTGGAATAGAACACTATTTTTTCCCCTAAAGTTCATTCCTAAAAGAGTTTTCAAGAAATTATGGAGATTTAATGCAAAAAAATGAAAGCTCTTTTGAATAAAACATAACACACGTATGGTTCAGTTTCCTCTCCTATCTTGTTATAGAACTAGAAGACAGATTATCTTTTTTTTTCTTTCTTTCTTTTTTCTTTCTTTCTTTTTCTTTTTTTTTTTTTTTCTGTAAAAAGCTTTATTGTTTCCATTTGGTTCAGTGCATGGGAGAGGGTTCCAGGGTGGTTAAAAGGGTGACTAGTGGTTTCAGAGAGTGGCTCAGTCAGAAGCCAGACACCAGGGAAATGCAGAGGGGTCCCTCAAAGGCCTCTGGGCTCCAAAGACTCTTAGTTGTGCTTGAGGGTGAGCCTTTTGAAGAGATATTTGCCCATCCCAGCCTGGGGTCCAGCCAGCCTGTGGATGTTAGTTTGGTGGTTGCCCATCTTCTTGATGAGTTTCACCTCCTCATCCAGGAAATGGTTCTCTTGGGAGTCACAGAGATGAGGGTCTGTGTAGGCAGAGCTGGGGGAGTGCAGATCAAAAAGGGCCAGGTTCAGGTTCTTCTTGAAGGCCAAGGTGGCTTGCATGGTGTCCTGAGTTTTACCCCCCTCATCTTGGGAAGGCTTCACCATGTCCTGGAATAGAACGTGGCCACCGCACTCTATTTGGCAGCTTTCAGAGACAGAGACCTCATGCTTCTCCTCCACCAACTCTCAGAATTGTCCCACACTCTGCAGAAACTCACTGTCTTGGTCGAAATAGAAGCTAGAGGTGGGTGTAGGAGGCCTCCAGATGCAGGTTGGCCAGGTGGTTGATGGCAACCTCCACCTCGATGGAATAATTCTGATGAATCTGGGGGCTCATGGTTGCTCGGCAATCAGCAGTTAATGTCAAAAAATGGTGCTGCCTGGTCTGGGAGACTGAGGATGGCTGGGTGGTTGCAAAGGTGGTAACTAGAAAAGAGGTTGGAGGGTAGTTGGAAAGGAGGGGATTCCCTCTGTCTGTTCCACCCAAACCCTGTTGAAGCCAGAGACAGATCCCAGGACAGCTGAGGGCACTCTAGAAGACAAATTATCTTTATGGCTGTGATAGGAAGAGTGATACGTGTTTCATACATAGAAAAATAAACGCTAGCCAGTCATTTATAATATATAGAATAAAATCTAGTCAATTTCTACAGTTGCTAATTATATTTTCAAGACTGTTATAAGTGTTTACATATGGAATAATCTTCACCTAATCTCTATAAAGGAGGACCTAGTGTTGTACCCATTTTATATAAAAAGAAACCTACAAACAACAGGTTCACCTTGTGTGGAGACATCCTGAGATAGAAGCAGTCTTCAGACTAAGTATCAGGCCAGAGGCCACACACTTAAGCTCTATAATGTTGCCTATCTGCTCTTTTATTGACTTATTTTTGCAGATAAGTCAATTTTGTAGATTAAGTAGATAAATATATTAAAGAAAAATGTATCTAAAACAATTTTGAATCTTTCAAAAGAGTGTTACAGAAGTTATTCAGTTTCAGAGCAGAAGAAGTAAATTGGTAACAAAGGATTAATATATCCTTTTAGAACACAGGTCTTATTGTTAGATACACCACATATTTTTACAGGATGTCTTCCTTGGAAGATCAATAAAGCTCCCATTTTGCTCATCATAAATTCATTCCTTATTTAAAAGATGATTAGTTAGTTGTGTGATGTTTAAAACTTAGGTGGTTGTACATTAAAAAATTTAATGAGAAATGAGCCTTGAAGTTTCTTAAACATCTCCAACTGTATCATGCTTACAAGATTGTTCCTTTCTTTTTCCACACAATTTACCATTCTCTCTCTCTCCTTTTCTGGATCTTACAAATGTTAGGAAGCTTGGTGATCTGTATATACTTTATGATCACAGAATCACAGATATGAGTTATGATACACTGTGCCAAATGCTCAGAAGACAGAGATTCATGGTCTGGCTCCTGCCTTCAATGAGTTTACCATTTATTTAATGAGACCATACATAGGAACAAAAATAAAAGTGACAACAAAGGACCATACAATAAATAAGCTTTTATTCATAGCTAGGGTCTGTAAATTTTCAGATATTAAATATTTTAGGATTTGTGGGCTCTATATGATTGTTTTTTACATTCAACTTTTTATTTTTGTATCTTTTAGAAAATATTTAAAAATTCAACTAATAATGCTTTTTTCTTTTATATACAACACATGATACCTATACAATAACAATAAAATCTTCTCTACCTGGAATTTGACTAGTCAATCTGACCTCTCCAATATACTTTCTTGAGATAAAAAGTCAGTAAATAAGAGTTTTGGAGTGCACACACACATAACAAAGGCAAACAAACAAACAAAAAACTGCAACAACACCCAAAAACTTCAGGACAAAAGTATTTTCTGTACCTTATAGGAAACACTCCATGACTCTTGCTCATAAATTTTCCACTCACTAGGATTCCTCCTTTGTGATTTTGTTCTGATTTCCCAATACACTCTTCAGTAGAAACAATAAACTAGAAATTGTAGAATATCTCTATAAATAGGTCTTCATACAATGGCCAAATAAGAGGAGATTAAAGAAAGAAAACAAAAGAAATTCTCACAAGTGTAAATAAAACTAGACTATAAATTACAGTAAAGTAAAATAGTGAATGTTCATATTGATAACTCTATTTTAAAGCAAAATTTTGTTCAATACTTTCCCTGAAAAAAAATAGAAAAGTGCCCAATGTCTTTAGAAAGACTTCTGTGGAAATACTTAGAATTGGGACGTTTAAAGTCATAATAAACTCAGGGATAATATTTGAATCCTCGTTTCTCTACATTCATTTAGTCAAATATCCTTCCAAATATATATTTTCAAATCCATCATTTCCTCTCCATTTTCTAGATTCTCTTTTGTTGGAATACTTATAACTGTTTCCTAATTGGTTTATCTCAATTAGGAAAGATTTGACTCAAATCTTTCTCAGACTCTAATACCTCTACCACTTAGCTATCAGAATTAAATTATTAAAAGAAAGATCTGATTCTGATGCATCTCACCTTAAATACCTTCAATTGCTATACTTTCTCTACAGAGTCAACTCCAATGTTTCCATTACTGCATTTAATATGTGGCCCAACCCATCTCCTCATGGTCCCTACAAGTCCTTATACAGGCTGAGCTCCAAGCAGTTCCAGTTCTTCCTGCAAACACCCCTCTGCTTTCTCTGAGTGCTAACATTCACTCCCTACTCTCCTGTCTGTAATCCATCTAATCCATTAGCTTTCAAAGCAAAGCTAATTGTCATAGTTTTGAAAACTTCTTTAAAACCCAAGATTTAAAACATCACTACCTACTTTTCATGCCTGTAACAGTTTCTTATACAATTAGTGCAACACAAGATAAATTGCATTTTATTTATTTGGATAAACTTCTCTCCAGCCAGACTGTGAGGTCCTTTATGAGATTATGTTTTTTTCTTCAGATTTCTAGCATAATTCCCACACAAAGTAGGCACTTAGTAATGTTATTGAATTGAATTAAATGGCATGAAAGAACAGTAATGTCTGGATGCTTATATCCAGGACAGACTTTGTGTCTATGTAGAACAGAAAACTGATCATGTGTTAGATGTATGGAGCAAGAGAAAGGTTATTACTCAAAATAATTATTCTCTACTGATAAGTAAAATTGGAAGTATATGTTGAGGGTTTAATCATTTGGGATTATAAACCTTTTATTATTTAAATACAAATCCCTCTAAGAGTGGAGTGAAATGTTAAGCTCTTATTAGGAATTTAGTCCCGAGAGTAAGCCAAAGAACTGGGAGCAGATCTGACCAAAGGCTTTTAAAAAAAGAGATTGGGAAAATCTTAGGCTCCTTTATAAATTGTGATGTTACTTTTGAAGTGCCAACTTGGCTAGGCCACAGTATCATATGGTCAAAAACCATTCTCATTGTTTCTGTAAGGTATCTTTTAGATAAGATTAACATTTAAAACAGTGGACTTTGAATAAAGCAGAGTACCCTCCATAATGTGGGTAGGCCTCATCCAATCAGTTGTAGATCTAAACAGAAAAAAGACTGAGATCCTCTGAGGAAACAAGAATTCTGCCCTCAGACTGACTTTGGGTTGAAGCTTTGACAACAAATCTTCCTTAGGGCCAACCCTGCGGGTTTCGACTTGCCGGCTTCCGCAGTTGCATGTCTAATTCCTTCAAAACACCTCTCTCTCTCTCTCTCTCTCCACACACATATCCGATGTTCTGTTTCTCTGCAGGTCATAATTTTAAAAAAGAGGGGAAGAAGTAGATTACTGGATACTCAAAATATATTTTTAAAGTATTTACTACTAAAGCTGGTCATGCACAAGCCTGATTTCCAATATAAGGCTTATAAAAGCAAATGTAAATGTCGAACTTCAAAATAAAAAAATTGTCAAGTATCAAAACAACACATTTTACCTTGTGTCACAGTTTCTCTTCTCAGAAATTGACCTGCATGTGGTATCTGATTTTCCTCACAAGTGAAATCTTTGACGCTGTTATGTGGTCAATTTACAATACCTAAAGAAGAAGTACACATTTTGTAGGCTGTATTCTCAAACAGGCTGGCTGGCATTCTCTTGTTAATGGCATCCACATTTGGTACCTTCTTCCCAACATGTTACAAATCCCTTAGGTTTCAGTGTTCTTTATTTTTCTAGTAACTATTTCAGTAGAAACCAGTTTCTAAGCACTTAGTTTTTTTTTAACCCAAGATCTAAAATGAGATGTTTCTCAGACCCAGTATTTTCAGGTATACATTCTTATCACAGAATAAGAATGTCTTTATATTTTAATAAGAGCATCGAGTTAGTTTTACCTGCAAAAGGAAATCATACATTAGATCTAGTCAGTGGGTCATAGCATTTTTTTTGTTTCCTTTGTCTACTTCTTTTAGAGGACTTGTCTCTCCCTATAGTATATGGTTTTCTGTGGCCTCATTAGAACTAAGAACTTAGTTTTATTGCTGAAATATTTTTTAGTCTAGTTCCTTCATTCACAAAATTTTAGAATCAAAGTGCCTCTTAGCATTATCCAGCTCATTCTCCAAGTTCCCACCTTCCGCCAATGAAATCATATGACTCCAACCCCTCATGTCATTTTAAATCATCCAAGAGCAGCAATTTCCCAAACTAGATACAGTTTTATACCTTACACCTAATAACCCTATAAGTTTCTAGGGTATGAGATGACATGTGTATGTGTGGATATGTATGCATACAAACTTACAGCTACTAAGTTTGTTAACTTATTACAGATTTAACATTAAAATAAAAGTAACTGTTAATCATTTTTTAATTTTTACCATTTTAATAACAAATTTGTTTCCTCACTGTAAAGTTAGGAATGTTGAACAGTTTTTAGAGTTTTAGAAAGTTGTTTCATATACTAAAATTAGCAGTTTAATGGAAACCACCCTCCCCCCACCATGGGGCTATCCAAAATTGCATCTACCACCACTGCAGTTTTCTTGAGTTAATTCACCACACCACACAAGTTTATATTGTGATCATTTTTAATTCCTCAGAAAATTATTTTGAAAATCAGTTAAATCATTCTCAGATTTTCATTCCATAATTGAGGACACCTATCCACTTCTGTAGTCTTCATAATTGGATTTCAATTTTTTTTAATTTTTTACTCTTACTGCCAATTTATGTCAATGATCTACCAAGTGTAGACTCTCCTGGTCTTTGATCTGCAGCACTCTGTCTTGTTCAGTATATTAGTCAGGATTCAGTTTTAGGAAACAGAACACACTCTAGGTATGTTTAAAAGAAAGGGATTTAATGGAGTATTGGGTGCTTACAAAATTATTAGAAGAGCTGGAGATAGAATTTTAGGTGAACCCTAGCTTTCCAGCTACAATTTCTGTCATAATCAGGGAGCTGCAAAGTCAAGTAATCGTGCTAGAATTGGGCTTCAGGACCAAAACCCCATATGTGTTTGTGATATTATTCAGTTTGGCTTGGCCATGTTGCAATTTTTTTAAAAAACCCTCAAAATCTTATAGGGTTAAAACAATAAAGCCTTATTTCTTGCTCATAAAATGTTCACTGCAGGCTATGGAGATTCTCCCGGTGGCAGTCTTCTGTGAGCTGTCTCATAGTTGCAGGTCTAAAGTATGGGCTTGTGTGAGCACCGTGGAGGGGGGAAAAACAGATAGAAAATAGTTCAATGGTTCTTAAGTACTTTCTTCCCAAAGTTACATCCACTTTTGCTTCATTTTCATCAGTCAAAGCAAGTCACGTGGCTCCCCTTAACCGCTAGGCAGCAGGATTCAATATAACTTTTATTTAATCTTCCTTTAACTTCACCCACAAGATAAAATAATGGATACCTAGAGACAAACGTGCATAAAACCATTAACATATTCCCAATAACCTTATAGGATATTTTACAGGAATTTCAGAAACTTTTAGAGTCACTCACTTCTTAGGGAACAACCACAAAACAATTTTTTCAATCATTAATAAAGATCATCAATGTCCAAAGAAATGATTATGCTAACATAATAGAAAGGAACTTTTATGAAGATCAAGACATCTCTTGCTTTGAATTAATTCCTACCTGCTTTTGGATTTAAAACATAAAAATTGCCCTGGCTGGTGTGGCTCAGTGTATTGAGCACTGGCCTGTGAACCAAAAGGTCACCTGTTCGAATCCCAGTCAAGGCATGTGCCTGGGTTGTGGGCCAGGTCCCCAGTAGGGGTCTCGTGAGAGGCAACCACACACTGATGTTTCTCTCCCTCTCTTTTCTCCCCTTCTTCCCCTCTCTAAAATAAATAAATAAAATATTTTAAAATGTTTTTAAAAATAAAGCATTATAAACATAAATTCTGTTTAAAAAGGAGGGTAAGTTATGTTTCAATTTATTTTTAAGCAAGAAGATATGTTTCAATTTTATTTCCAATAACAATTTCATTTAAAAGCCTAGATACAGGGTTAATGAACTAAAAATGAATGAAAAATTTGTCAGTCTTCAAAATTTGTATTCAAAATACCTTATGACTAAAAGAAAATATTTGTTATCTCAAGTTATTTTGAGTTTAAAGAAATTTAAATAGCAGAGAGGAAAACATCAGTGAATAGCATGATTGTTAAAAATATTCATTTCTTTAACCTAAAAAAACACTATGCTGCTTTGAGAAAACAGGTAAACCAATCCCATGTAAAAACTGTTAAGATATTTCTTTTGTAATGTTACTGTTATCAGCTTCACGAATCTCTGATTCCCGCCACAGCCCCTGAGCTGGCTGACTTGGATGTATGTATGCAGAGGCTGGCCTGGGTCTCACTGTCAGCCTTCACACTGAGCCAGACTGTAGAATTATAGGACTGTGATCTGGTGCATTCCTTAAAGGAAAACTTTAAGGGAGGAATGTTGTCCTTGACAAGAGATAAAGCCCTTCTCTTTTCGGGTTACGCTGAAGACTAAAGTGTGGCTAAAATAAATTGAGAATGAGAACAAAATATGATTTAAGAGACAAGTAGAAGACAGTGTATAAGAAAACAAGAGAAGACGAAGGGAGAAAAGACAGAATCTGGAAGCAATCAATTCTTATTTTTATGATGCTTAAAGTCTAAGAGAGTAATTAGCATCAAGGCCAGATCAATTCTTCCAGACACAGTATTTTATTAGACTGCTACATGACAGCATACTAATTAGAACTGATTGTTCTAATTAGAATCCCATTAATAGCAAGTAAGGCCAAGATATATGTATCACCACATCCACAACACCACGACTGATCAAATGCTTCAACATTTAAGCAGTTACCAATGTACTTGCTTTTTTTTTTTGCTTTTATATATATAAATATATATATTATTTTATATATATTATATATATATATAAATTTATATTTATATATAAATTTAAAAAATAACAGATACCTGGTTACGGGGGTGGGAGGAGGAACTGGTGGGTTTTTAGGGGGTTAGTGGTAAGGGACATGACACTCCAGAGTAGACTGGTAGTGAAGACTTTAAAAAAATTAGTAAAGAGCTGGGATTGCAGACTGGTACAATCACTATGGAAAACAGTATAGAATTTTCTCAGAACACTAAAATGGATCTGCCTTTTGACCCAGCAATTCCACTGCTAGGATTATGTCCTAAGAACCCTGAAACACCAATCCAAAAGAACCTATGCACCTCGATGTTCATAGCAGCACAATTTACAACAGCCAAGTGTTGGAAGCAACCTAGGTGCCCATCAGTAAATGAATAGATCAAAAAACGATGGTACACTTACAGAGTGGAATTCTATGCAACAGAAAGAAAGAAGGAGCTCCTACCCTATGCAACAGCATGGATGGAACTGGAAAACATTATGCTGACTGAAATAAGCCAGGAGGTAAAAGACAAATACCATATGACCTCACCTTTAACAAGAACCTAAGCAACAAAACAAAGAAGCAAGCAAAATATAACCAAAGTCACTGAAATAGAGAACAGGCTGAGAGTAACCAGAGGGGTGAGGGGAGGGAATTTCAAGGGAAAAGGGGAAAGGTTTACAGGAACAAGTATAAAGGACACATGGACAGAAACTAAGAGGGGTGGAAATGGGAGGGAGGTGGGGAGCACTGGGTGGGTGGGCTGGGATGGGAGTAAAAGACAAAAACTGTACTTGAACAACAATTAAATTTTTTTCAAAAAAATTTAGTAAAGACCAAACACTAGAAAAATCTTCAATAAATTATCAGTTTCAAAAACTCAAGCTTATGAAAGACACATGGACAAAAACTAAGGGGGGTGGAAATGGGAGGGAGGTGGGGAGAACTGTGGGGGTGGACTGGGATGGAAGTAAAAGACAGAAAACTGTACTCGAACAACAATTAAAATTTAAGAAAAAACCTCAAGATAAACTAAGAATATAAATTCTTTAAAGATTTATAAGACAATTTCCTTTCTTACGTAAATATCTTGGTAAAAAAGCACAGATAAAATTAGAGTAGTTTTTTATAATTATAATAATATAATCATAGTTTTGTATAGATTACATCAGATTCTAATATTTTCTAAAAAATACTTTATTTATTTATTTTTAGAGAGAGGGGACGGGAAGGAGAGAGTGGGAGAGAAACATCAACATGTGGCTGCCTCTCATGTGTCCCCTACCAGGGATTTGGCCTGCAACCCAGGCATGTGCCCTGACTGGGAATCGAACCAGCAGCCCTTT
>PVKM010030635.1:0-17189 GCA_004027735.1 Carollia perspicillata
GATGAACTCCTTTAACTTGACCTTATCTGAGAAGCACTTTATCTCCCCTTCCATTCTAAATGAAAGCTTTGCTGGATACAGCAATCTAGGATGTTGGTTCTTGCCTTTCATGACTTGGAATACTTCTTCCTGGCCCCTTCTTGCCTGTAAGGTTTCTTTTGAGAAATCAGCTGACAGTCTGATGGGAACTCCTTTGTAGGTGACTGTCCTCTTATCTCTTGCTGCTTCTAGGATTCTCTCCTTCATTTTAATCTTGGGTAGTGTAATTATGATATGTTTTGGTGTGCTTCTCCTTGGGTCCAACTTCTTTGGGATTCTCTGAGCTTCTTGGACTTCCTGGAAGTCTTTTCTTTGCCATCTTGGGGAAGTTCTCCTTTATTATTTGTTCAAATAAGTTTTCCACTTTTTGCTCTTCCTCTTCCCCTTCTGGTACCCCTATAATTCGGATGTTGGAACGTTTAAAGAATTCCTCGAGTTTCCTAAGCCTCTCCTCATTTTTTAAATTCTTGTTTCTTCATTCTTTTCTGTTTGGTTGTTTCTTTCTTTCTTCTGGTCCACTCCCCTGATTTGAGTCCCAGTTTTCTTCCCATCACTATTGGTTCCCTGTGCATTTTCCTTATTTCACTGAGTGTAGCCTTCATTTTTTCACTTAATTTGCGACCACAATCAACCAGTTCTGTGAGCATCCTGATCACCAGTGCTTTGAACTGTGCATCTGATAGGTTGGCTATCTCTTGGCTGCTTAAAAGTATTGGCTCTGGGGTTTTGATCTGTTCTTCTGTTTGAGCCTTTTTGGGGGGGAGGGGGTGTGGTCGTGCCTGTTACGCAATGAGGGGTGGAGCCTTAGGTGTTACCCAGGGCGGGGCACCCACGTTGCTGGATTGTGACGCTGTATGTGGGGGTGGGGTCCAAGGGGGAATAAGGATGCTTGCTCTGCTCTCTCTCGGATTTCAGTCCCTTCTACACTTCCTACAAGCAAACTGGGCCCTTCTAGTGCTGGTTCCTGGGTGGGTGGATTTGTGCGCATTCTAGGACCCTGTGGGTCTCTCCAATGAACTCTCCTGTGAGGCTGGGAGTCTCTCCCGGCATATCAACCCCCACAAGTGTTTTCAGTCGGTGCTTTTAGGCTTTATAACCCAGCGCTGGGGCTCTGGGTTGTATAGTCTATCTCGCTGCCCATTTTCTCCTGGTTTATATGCGCACAAATGTGGGACCGTGGTCAGCCAGCCGCCTTGCGCGCCTCACTGGGTCTGCTCGTTGCCACCCCACGCCCAGGGTCTGCCAACTGCTGCCTGTGCACCTGGGTCCACCAGCCACCACTTTTTCCTGCTGCAAGCCCTCTCCCCTGGCCACTGACTCTGCCTGTCTTACTGGTCTGGATGAATGGTTGTTGGACTTCCATACAGTTCCATTTTCTGTCCGTTCTGGTTGGGTTTTTTGTTTGTTTGTTTCTAAATTTTTGTCGTTCTTAATTTTGGTTGTGCAAAGAAGCACAATGTGTCTACCTACACCTCCATCTTGGCCAGAAGTGGGCCATATTTCTTTGTTTCCTCAATTTGGCAGCCTGCCTGTGTTTATTTCTATGTGTTAGGTAGAGCTGCTTTGACTCCCTGTGAAAGGCACCCATCTGGATGAATGTGGCTTCTTTAAATCCTTGGTCGTTAGCCTTTCACACAGTTTGACTTTTCTGACAGTACTAGGTTTTATTTGTTTTGAGATTTAGTTATAATTCTTTTTGTGGTTGAATAAGGAGGAGAAGTATGTCTACCTACACCTCTGTCTTGACCAGAAGTCTACCCATGTAGATATTTTTTGCTTATAGGTACAGTTTAAGTAATATTGCAGACACATCAGTAGGTGTTTGTTGTCCTTTCTTTCCTGTTAGAAGTATTTGGATAAAAACTTTTGATAAACTAAGTCCTGCTATAACTCCCTTCAATTAATGGTGGTCAGATTTTCCATCCAATTTTCTTCAGAGGCCAAGTCAAATGGTTCCACTTTCTTCAGATCCAAAAATCAACTGTCTTCCTCCTCATTCTCAACACATCCTGGCGTCTTCTGTAATAGCGGAGTCAGAAGATGTGGAGTGAAGACATGGCCCCAGCGCTAATATTTCCACCTCAGACAAGTCACTGGTCTCTTTGTTTGTTTTCCCACCTTTCATTTCTTACCACAGCCACTCGCTGAATTCCTATAGGTTCCAGTTGCCACCATGAAAATAGATGCTAGGGGTGTCCTTCTTAGTGACAGAGACCACTACTTGACATCTGTATTTTTTGGTGGATATTTTCTTTATAATGTAGTTAATAAGAGGGTAGAGCAGGAAAAAGTATATTTTATAATTTAAAAAATCTGAAAAGTGCCCTGGCTGGTGTGGCTCAGTAGATTGAATGCCAGTCTGTGAACGGAAAGCTCACCGGTTGAATTCCTGGTCAGGGCACATGCCTGGGTTGCAGGCAAGGTCCCCAGTTGGGAGCATGTGAGAGGCAACCAATTGACATCTCTCGCCAACGTTTCTCTCTTTCTCTTTCTCCCTCCTTTCCCCTCTCTCTAAAAATAAATAAATAAAAATCTTTACAAAAATCTCAAAAGTTTAGTGCTAATGGTACATAAAAGGAATTTGATTTTTTTTTAAGTTTTACATTCTGTTTCAGAAATGCCCAGAATTTCTCACATTTGCCTTTGACATATGCCACTCATATCAGGCAATACTTTAAAAAAAAAAGATTTTTATTTATTTATCTTTTAGAGGGGAAGGGAAGGAGAGAGGGAGAACAATATCAATGTATGGTTGTCTCTCATGCATCCCCTGCTGGGAACTGGCCTGCAACCCAGGCATGTGCCCTGACTGGGAATCGAACCACGATCCTTTGGTTCACAGGCCTGTGCTCAATCCACTGAGCTACACCAGCCAGGGCTCAGGCAATACTTTTTGTGAGCCAGTACCTCTGGACCTTGAAACCTGCTGTTTCCTTAACCTGGAATGCTCTTCCCTGCCTCTTTCCCCTTCTTCTAACCCACCCCCACTTCTTCAGTCTTGGCTTAAATATCATTATTTAGAGAAAATTTCCTTAAGCCCTTCCCCCTAAATCCCAATCCCGCCTTTCCTACCTTCTTCCCAACCCAGATTTAACTCCTCTCTCATTTTTGCTCAGGGCCCCTTTACTCTTCATACTGTTCACCATGATTGGAAACATCAACTCAGTGTTTGTTTTCCCCACTGTTCCTTCAGCTCGGTGAAGGCTCGACCTGGAGTGACTTGTATGGAGTTGTAGTCTCACTGTCTGGCACAGTGCCTAGTGCCCAGTAGTTAATAAATAGCACTTACCCACTCAGTTTCTTTAAATATTTATTTCATTTGTTTTTCCAAACTCTATTTGGTCTTACTTAATAATGGGGTCATTTCATTGGAGTAGAGCAGTTATAAATTTAATATCATTAGTAAGTAAATAGCTGTATTAAACAACTATGAGTGCCCACTAACTTGTAATGTTCTTAACTTTTTTACACTTGGGATGAGTTTTACCCCACAGTCTAAGGTGCTTCTAAGAGTACATGGTCACAGTACGTTTCTCAGATGATAAATGGTGGCTACAGGTAACACTTCTCGTTGGCTCCGTTAGTCCCAGTAGATCCAGTGCCACCAGAATAGTGTAATACAAAAGAAATATCATGGTAAGACCACAGCTGGAATTATTCTACTTTTTATCTTTTTTTTAGCCTTTTTACTTCTGGAGGGTTGAGTTAATGTTTTCCTAATTCGTATTTATAAAGCCCAAAATTAATAGCTTTTACGTAAGGATATGCAATATTTAGATGGATCCAAAAAATTAGAACATACACAAAGTATTTTAATTGAGCAGTTAGTCTTTTCATGTTTTCTAATAAAAACTGTTATTGTCATGTACTTGGAACACGTGTTAGGCATTAGAAAAGAAAATTTTTCTGATACATTGAGTTTATATATGATATTTAGCAACTGCTTTTCTACTCATTAGACTACATATTGTGTTCTTCTGCAGTTCAAACGATATGTCAGTAAACTTCGAAGCAAGAGCACAGTTTTCAAAAAGAAGCATCAGATAATAGCTGAATTGAAAGCGGAGTTTGGTCTCTTGCAGAGGACAGAAGAACTGCTTAAGCAGCGCCACGAAAACATTCAACATCAGCTGGTAATACATCATTGTCTTGAGGTGCCGAAAGTACACGTGCTGGGAAGTTTGTGGGTTATAGCTTTATTGTCTTTACTGGAAAAATCATACAACTACTAATTTTTTCTGATTAGTTACAGAAATGTCATATAAGCTGATTCATTTATTTTTAATGTAGCAACAAGAACTCTTTTATGTATGCTGACTTTGAGGTAACTAACTAGTAGGAGTTGAATTCTAAGTAGTTTTTTTTTGGGGGGGGACACAGATAGCTAGTTAATATGAGCAGAATTATCATGCCAAGAGATTGACTATAAAATATTTATTCATCATGGCCTGCTGGACAGAAATCTCTAAGCAGCTGCTTCCATGGAGTTTTGCAAAGAAACATGCAGGGAAGATTTTATATGGAAGTTTGCCTGCTGTACTTCCCTATTTACTGTTAAAACTGGGCACAGGAGTACCAATGTATGCCCTAATGGATTGCCTGGATGCCAAACATTCTTATCTGCACCCATGGTATAGCAGCACCTGGTAGCCTTACAATGTCCTGCAATATCGTAACTCGTTTCTTTGCCTGTTGGTCCACTGGCATGAGAAGCCAACTGACAACATGGGAGCCAGAGCGTTAAGTTTAGGGCCTCTTAATGTGCCTTCTGGGGGAAGTATGCCCACCCTGGAAACTAGAGCATCCACACCACAGAGAAGGGAAGTGTGATTCCCTAAGTGGATAAGTGGGAATCCTGGTGGGTGGTAACACTCCTGTTTTTCTTCTCATGGTTTCAAGACCCATTAATTCAGTCTGTTTGGAACACAGCACCATAGACTGAGAACTGGTTTAAGACTGTCCACTCCATCCTGAAGACTAGAACTCATCCTCACAGGCCACCAGTTCCAAGCTGGCAACTCAGCTGTACCTTCACGAGGTCCTTCCTCTGTTGTATCAGGCCATTGGCTTTCCCAGTGGTGCGGCATGTGGTACGAGGGCTGAATCCTGTGATCATGTGCCCACCACCCTACCTCCCATCTGTGACACCTATTCTTATTCTTTACTTTTAGCAAAATACCGAGGAGAAAAGGGGTATATCTGGATATAGCTACACCCAGGAAGAGCTAGAAAGAGTATCCGCACTGAAGAGTGAAGTTGACGAAATGAAAGGCCGGACACTGGATGACATGTCTGGAATGGTGAGTACACATTTTTTAGTGTTTTTTTTATTGTGTACCTAGAAGGCAGATATTTTTGTTTGTCCTGTTTTCAGTGAAACATTTAAATTTTCATTTCTGCATGTTTATTTTTTTCATCTGTCTCTAGCAATCTCTTTTTGAATTTTACATTTTAGTGAGATTGTTCAACTTATAATTGTTGATGTATTTTGTGGTTTTGGAAGTGTGTAAAGTTATACAACATTAAGGAAATATTTAAGATAAAAAATAAGTTTTCCCAATTTATACCCCCCTAACTTATAAAGTTATTCCACTTTTGTGTATGTCCTTAGTATCTTTCCACATTCAGGGCTGCTGTTCAGCCAGAATGCACTGATACAGCTTCATCAGGCATTAAAATGTTGAAACCTTTCCGTCCTTATGGGTAAATAGCTGCTGCCACAGACTCTCAGAGGACCCACCTCCACCTCTCTTGTCCACCGTGGCCACTCGCCCAGATCCCCCTGCATCTCACCACAGTTTAACGCCTAAAATGATGAACACTGAGCACAGCAGAGGCCTGCGAGACCGTGTTCACCTCGGTGGCTGTGCCCATTGTGATTGGTCATTACTTTCCACTTCGTCCGTGTATTTTATATAACCTGCACGATCACGTATTGTTTTACGTACGTGATTGTAGTTGTATATAGGCAACTTTAAGTTTGTCTTAGTCATTCAGTGTTAGATTATAAATATTTTCTCATATTGGTGTGCAGTCTTAATAATTGACATTTTGAGTAGTTTATTGGTGTTCCATCTTACTGAAGAATCAAGATTACTAAATCACTTTCCCATTGTTTGGCATTGAAGTAATTTGTAGGTTTTTTTAACTCATGTAACATTTCAGTAAATATCTTCATGCACGTAGTATTTTTGTTCTTTTGAATTCTTTTTTTAGATGTCATGTACTTTTTTAAATGACAGGTAAAAAAACTGAATTCACTGGTATCTGAAAAGAAGTCAGCTCTAGCCCCAATTATAAAAGAACTACGACAATTGCGTCAAAAATGTCAAGTAAGTAAATGTGATATTGTGATACTTTTAGTATTTTATGTTGTTGAGATGTACTATGTTGACATGACTCTGCAAAAAAGAATAATAATGTTACCTGTAAAGATTTCTCTTTAATTTATGCTACTTGTTTTTTCATAAATTACTGGGCGGGGGGAGAAGGAAGAGTTTAAGCTGAAATCACAGGTGCAGCCAGATGACCTTTTTGCTTTAAGTCATGCCAGAGCTATAACTCAGGTTATGTTCTTCTGTGGCCAGATAAATCTCCAAGTCTGCCAGCGGGTGGTGACCGGTTCACTTCAGATTAATTGAACTTGCTTTGCTGGGGGGCAAACTGTGACAGCTTGTAAGTGGTGAAATGCCATTACCTGGAAGCTAATTCTAACCATTGCTTTAAAGACAAACTGTTAGGCCCTGGCCAGGTGGCTCAGTTGGCTGGAACCTGGTCCCATACCCCAAAAGATTGCACTTCAATTCTTAGTCAGGGCACATGACCAGGTTGCATGTTCTGTCCCCAGTTGGAGTGCTTACAGGAAGCAACTCACTGGTGTTTCTTTCCGACCTTGATGTTTCTCTCTCTCTCTCTCTTTCTTTCTCTCTCTTCCCTCCCCCTCCTCTCTCTCTAAAATTAGCAAACAGACCCTTTGACAAGGATTAAAAAAATAAAAAATAACATTCTGCAGCATACAAAAAATATATTTTTTGCTGATCTGACCAAAAAAAGTATTATTTTGACTTATTCATACCAGATAGCTATCATTGTGTTGGCTGTTGTCATTTTTTATTTGAAAATCTAAAGTAAAAGAGGTCAGTGCTCCTAACTAAGTATTCAGGTATTTCATGCTTTAAAAATTCTTGTGGCACACCGGTTAAAAGTAGCTCCTCTGGTAGAATCCTGAGGAAAGGCTCATAAGAACAATATCCCCTGATGTGTTCTTGCATGTTCTAGAGTTTGTTGCCTTAAATATTTTAGTGACAGCTTGACTGAGCATAAACTTCTTACATCACACTTTCATTCCTTAAGGATTTTTAAAGTATAGCTCCACAGTCTTCTAGAGTTAAGTGTATCGTGGAGAGATCTGAAGCCAACCTAATTTTTCAGTGATCTTGAAAAGAATGAAGTTTTCAGTTGTTGAATACTGGGTTCTCCACGTGTGCGTCAGATCAGGCTTCCTGAAGGCGTTGTCCGGACTGCAGGGGGAATGGCGCGTTCCTGTTTAATGGTGTAGACCTTCAGTTTTGCATGATGAAAAGGGGTTCCGGAGGATGGTGAATGTGAGTGTACTTAACCTGCTGAACTGTACACTTAAACATAGTTAAGGTGGTAGATTTTATGTGTATTTTACCACTATTTAAAAAAGACTCAAGGTTTGAAAAAACTTCCTGATAAAAATGATTTGCTTTATCATTATTTTTTGCCTCTCTTTATTCCTGGTAATAGTTGTTGTCTAGGAGTCTTATTTTGTCTACTATTCATATAATAAATATGCCAGCTTTCTTATGATTAGTATTACTTGGTATGTTTTTATTTATGTTTACTTTCAGCTTCCTGTATCTTCATTTTTCTCTGTCTATGTCTCATAAAATAACATATAGCTGGATTTGGTGTGGGCATATTTTCTTGCATCCAGTTTGAGAATCTGTCTTTTAATTGGTGACTTTAGTCCCTTTTACTTTTATTCTTGATACATTGGGATTGATGTCTATTTTGTACATCCTGTTTACTGTACTTTTTCTTTGCTTCTGTGCTTCTTTTCTTCTTTCCTACCCTCCATTGCACAAATCCTGTTCTCTTTTGTCTTCTTTCCCCTTATTTCCTTTTCTGTCTTCATCTAATACTGTTTCCTCTTAAGTTTTTAACATCTGTTTGCCTGGCTTAAAGTCTAAAGTTAATCAGCGTCTGTCAAGCAACACAGGGACCTTAGAATCATTAAATACCCGCTTCTGCTACATGTGTGTTGTTGTCCTCTGGTACTTTATTTCCATTTTGTTTCTTCACCTCTAAAAGTGGTTGTCATGGTGGTCAGTACTGTTGTAATTACTACTTTATACATCATTTCCTGCTTAAATTTACCCACATACTTGGCAGTTTTCACCATTGCTCCTTGTATTTTAATCCTTCATTCTGGATTCGGTTTCCTTCTTCCTGAAATTAAATCTCCTTGTTTTGTTTTCTTTCAGTGGTTCTTTCAATAAAGAATCATTACTATAAGTAAATCATCTTTTTTCTTGAGTAATGGCTTGGTCAGAAAAAAAGTTACTTTTATTGCTTCCCAGTTTCTTTTGTTGTGTTGAAGGGTCTACCATCAGTTTAATTATCATTTCTTTTTATGTAATGTCTTCCCTATAATTGGTTTTAATATTTTTATCTTTGTCTTCAGTTAAACCCAGGCCTGGACTGATGCAAGCTAGCCTCAGAATGATCTTGGTTAACGCTTTACTCACGGGTTCTCAGGTTGAAAACCAGTTTGGATGTACCATGGGGTTCAGGTTTTTTAGGCCTTTGTTCTAACTTCCCACTCTGTACAGGCCTCGGACCTTGTCTTTTGCCCCGCTTGGACATGTAATCACTCTTGTTACCAAGACTGACACCAATGGGAGCATGGCCACAGGGGGTCATCTTGTGTTCCTGGCCCTGCTAGTTCCTCTTCCTTGAGAGCTCAGCTCTGGATTGGAAAGGGTGTTTACTTCCACCTTACCATGTGTTTGTAGATACTTTTAGCATTCGTAGGGCAAAATATTTCATTGGAAGAAAGTTTGAAACTACTCAAACAGCCTGAGCTCGAATTCTGACACCTCCCCAGCAGTCTCATCTTTGGTAAGGTGCTCAGCCTCCCTGAACCTCCCTCGGGTGTGATGTGGGGAGACTGATGCCCGCAGGAGTTGTTGTGAGATTTAGCCATTGTCCAAGGTCCAGCTCACACACCCTCACATGGCTTACTGAGTTCCGATCAGGCCTTTAGAGTCTTCAGCCTCGTCTCACACTTCCCAGACACACGCCAGTGTAATGAACTCCTTGTACACCCTAAATTGTTCTCCTCTCTAGCTTCCAAGCCTTTATACATAGTGTTCCTTTTTTCCTGAACAATCTCCTCCCCATTCACCTTCCCTGTAACTATTCTTACTAATCCACATACCTCAACTTAGATATCAAGTTCTCCAGGAAGTTGCCCCACTGATCCCCGAGCCTGGGCTAGGTCCAGTGAGAGTCCCATTTACCCATCATAGCACTCAGCAGCCTGTTTACTTGTCAGAATGTTACTTGAGGGGAAGAGTTTTTGGCTATTTTGTTCACTGTTGTATCCCAGTTCCTAACAAACAGCCTGGCACACAGTTCAGTACATGGTGGCTATTGTTTTTATCAGCAGTTTCATCTGTCATAATTCTCAAATGTCTGATTGTTGTATAAATAACTCTTAAGTATGCCAAGAAGCTTAGAGTTAAGTTACAAGACTAACAAGGGCATGCATTGTGTCAGAGCCACATTTTAGGCCTTTGTTTTTCACTTATTCAATCATTTACCCTTTTTATACTAGGAGCTGACCCAGGAGTGTGATGAAAAGAAATCCCAGTATGATAGCTGTGCAGCGGGCCTCGAAAGCAATCGGTCCAAATTAGAACAGGTAAGAAGACAGTTTTTACCTTAAAATTTTAGCAAAAATTGCCTGAGTACACATATTTGCTCTGCACCAATGTCAAAAGATTCCTGAATCTTTTCCCTCCTCCTTTGAGTCTATCTCCTAAGTTACAGAGATCTTTATTTTTTCAAGCGTGGTATGTACACCCTGAATTCTCCACGTGTACCACTACCACCAAGTCCAGGCCCCTACCTGTCTTCCTAGGCCCCCATAGTACCCCACCACCTACTTGTCCACTTCCACTCTTACCTTCCTACGGTTTATTCTCCAAAGAGCAGCCAAAGAAGCTGAGTAAAACTTAGGCCACCCTCCAGTGGCTTCCCGTAACACTTAGACTCTGTAACTTCCAGACTACGGTCAGCAAGGCCCCGCCTCTTCATGGACTTCATCACATCCATGCGCTCTGCTCCTCATCCACAGGCTGCAGCCATCCTGGCCGTCTTGTATGCAGACAGGCCAACCCTGTTTCCACCTCTGGGCTTGTGCCTGTGCTCTTCCCTCTCCAGACACCCTGTCCCCAACACTTTGATCTCTCCTTTTCATCTTTCAGGTCTCAGCCTAAATGTCACCTCTTCCTAGAGATCTCCTCTTGTCACCCTGTCTGACATTGCCTACTCAGTCACATCATCACATTCTACTGCTGAATTTTCTTCATAGTACTTAGCCCCTTCCAAAATGACCTTCATTCTGTCTTTCCTTGTGATGTCTGTTTCCCCCCTCTAGTGAGAGCAGGGACTTGTCCTGTTCACTGCTGTGTCCCCAGAACTTAACAGAGAGGTGGACACAGCCTGGGTACTTAGTAAATGAACAACTGTGCGGGTGGCTTCAGAGTGATGTGAGCCACCTCTGAAAAGGTTGCCGCCCAGGCTGTTACAGTAAACAAAGTTACAGCCACGGCAGAGGAAACGACTGACGGCACTGCTTCTCCAGTGCACGTAGTCCTCCTCTCTGCATCTGACTGTGTTCGCAGTAACATCGCTCATTTAGAACTTCATGTTGTAGGAAGTCAGAGGACTCCGGGAAGAATGCCTTCAGGAAGAAAGTAAATACCATTATACAAATTGTATGATCAAGGTAAGACAAAGAAAGTGAATCAGAAACTTTGCTGAGATTTTCCTGTATTGAGGACTTCACCTTAAACATAGTCTTTCCACCCAGAACCTGGAGGCACAGCTCTGTCGGGCTACTGAGGAGATGAAGGCGTATGTCTCTTCTGACCAGCAAGGAAAGAGAAAGGCAATTAGGCAAGTGATTTTGTTGTTTTTGTATTGTGTTACCTAATGTTTTCACCTATACAAGTTTTATAAATAAAATGAAATTATAAAATTTAGAGTCCTTAAATAACCAGGTACTAAGATATTATTTAGGTGTGAGTTTTGTTAAACATCTTCTGGATAGTCTAGCCCCACTAGGGAAGTAGGAATATGTATAGTTTTTTTCTCTTACTTGCTTAGTGTCTTTATTGTCGCAAAAGATATATATATCATAAAATTTGCCATTTTAACCATCTGAGGCGTACAGTTCAGTTGCATTGATTACATATAGTTGTGCATCCATCACAAGTATATGTCACCAAAACTTTTCATCGTCCCAGATAGAAACTCTTCTAATCATTAATAATTCCCAAATTTCCCTTACCCAGGAATACACATAATTTGATAGTTGGTTTTCAAATAAGCACTAAGATTTGTCTATTTTTAAAGTCCCATGTGGTTTGGACTGTAGTCACCTGCCTGCTAATGGTGCAGTGCCAGGGGCTGCGTTTCAGCTGGAAACCGTGCGGCTGCAGCACACCAGCTGTCCAAATGGGGGAGGGTCTGCCTGTACATACCCCTCCTCCTCCTATGGAGAGGCTTTGTAATCATAGTTTGCAGCATACGATAATAAATCAAGTGTTGCCTTAAAAATACATGTATAGTTGAATTGCTATCTGCGATAAAATCCAGTAATTGTATAAGATACACTTTCTTTGTCCCTTAGCACACTTCAAATGTTTTGCTTTTATTGCCCAGTAAGAACTCAAAGTGTAGGATTCACATTTGTTCTAGATTGCAGTTGAGATTTTTAGTAGCATAAACTTCAATGTTACAAAAAGGAATCTAAGACATAGAATGTCTTGGCAGAGTCTAAATTTTTTTATACATAATGCACTGGAATGCAAACCAGACTGAAGATATCCTATAAATAGAATATTTTTTTCTAATATTCTACCATAGTAAACATTAAATGAACTTATTCAGATTCTTTCATTGAATGTAAACTTAAATCTATATGGTCAATGCTAATATTCCACAACTGTGAGAAATTAATTTTGTCCTTGAAAAATAAAAAGTTTTTAAGTTCCATTTCTTCAAAAGTTGTAAGTTTTTAAGTTAAGTTTTATTTCTTCAATAACAAAGAAGGAACTATTCCTCCTGAACTGCTGGATTTCTGAGTTTTCTAACCAGATATTCTTCTTCATTTTAACAATTATCATAACCCTCCATGACTCCTTACTTTCCCTGTAGGAAGCTATCGGGCCCTGACTAGAGTGGTGCACTGATACAGACACAGTATTTGTTATTTTATTCCATTTTCTACTTTTGTGGTACTTTCTGGTAAGGCCAAAGGTCTAAGGAATCAGTTTGGTTTTGAAAGATGATTTGCAAATTTGAATTTTATTTAAAGAGGCAGCATGTTTTAGTTCAAAGTACTAGAGAGGGACTGTCTAATGTGTTTTGAACTTGATTTGTCCAGTTGCTAGTTTTGGGACCTTGAGCAGATCACTTCCTCATTGTAAAGTAAGGTAAACAGTGTGTACCACAGAAGATCAAGTGCAATACAATGTGCGCAGCAGGGTTTGGGAAGTTGTGAGTCCCCGGAGCATGATGACCACTGTCTGTCCTGTTTACTTCTGAAACCCCGGGGCATGATAAGTGCTCCGTAATTGTTTCCAGAATGGATTAAAAATATGTGTTAGTGTTATAGGGAAAGAGTATGAGCCTGTTCATTTCTTGATAAAATATAAATGGAAATTCTAAAACAATTGGACATTTCTCAGGCCTAGGATAATAAACGAATTATTTAAAGTTATCTGAACTACAACCATGCATTTTTCTTGAGTCAGTGTGATATTTACATCCTCTTAGCTGTTATTCATTGGAGAGCTGCAAAGGCAACTAGTGCGATGTAGTGTCTCATAAATTCTAAGGGCAAAATGGAGGTTCATCAGATTGTGTTTATTCCCTCACTCCTGTGCACAAATTCTTCCTTCACTTCAGCTCTGTAAGCACTCGGGGTACTTTTGATTGACATTCTAATCATCCTAATCATAGGATGATGACATTCCTTTTTGCATAAATGTAAATCTTCCTTCACTTAGACTCCTAGGGTTTCTCTTTGTAGTCTGTGATTTCTTAGATTCTCAATTTTGTTTTAATTCCTTCTTAAGTGGTATAATGTAGTTTGCACAGAAACATGGTCTTTTTCCATCCAAATTTGTGGTCTTAAGTCTCTCTCCATCCTTCAAGCTTTGTCTTTAACACTTTAAATCTCACTTTCTGTCCCTTTGCTGTATGTCATCCCATACAGCAAAAGGTCGTGGGTCCCATCCCTGCTCAGGGCACGGTCGGGGAACGTGCAGAAGGCAATGGAGGCAGCTGATCAGTGTTTCTCCCTCCCTTCCCCTCCCCCTTCTTCTTGCTCTAAAAATCAATAAACATGTCCCCAGATGATGATTAAAAGTAAATAAATAAATAAATCTCACTTTTTGTCTTAGGTAGTATTAAAATATAATTATAGTTTTGTTTAAAAATATAACACCAAGTTATTTGTAGTTTTATCTTTACATTAAAATTTTGCCCTTTTTTGAGATTACAAAAGAAATATTTATAAAACCAAAAACTAACCATTATGAAATTTAGTAGTACACAAAAATTGAAAGTGGTCCACATTGCTATGCCTCAGAAATGCCTAATGTTAATATTTTGGTGTACATTATTCCATATTCCTTTCCCATGCATTTACGTGTGTGTGTGTGTGTGTGTGTGTTAGCAAATGCTTGGAAATTTTTTTGTGTATACAAAAAATGATACAATAAAAATTAAAATTAAGTGATACAATTTTTCTCCTCATAGTTTATCTAGAATTCTTTCTACCTTAATATTTATAGATCTGCCTCGTTCTGTTTTACAACTTTGTTATTCCTTTAAATGGAGTACTCTAATTTATTTAAACATTTTCCCATCTATCAACTTTAGTTTGTTTGCAGTCTTTCACTGTTATAAGCAATGGTGAAGTAAATGTTTTTGTTTTTATCTTTATTAAGTTACAAGTTTTTCCGTAGAATCACTTCTTAGAAGTGGAATTCCAGGTTAAATGCTATCTAGTGTTTTGTTTTGTTTTTAATGTTTCTCCCTTTTGCAAACCTCCTCAAAAACAAAGTAATTTAAGCAAATGGGTTGCCATTGTTTTAGGGGTAGATGAACCAGAAATAGTACTTAACATTTTAATTCCCTTAATTTCGCATGCAATGTTTTGCCTTTTTTCCATTAAATTACTACTTACTCTAACTTACTTCTAAGAACTAAGAATGAGGAAAGAGAGTATTTGATAATGGGTTTACTGCTAACTCCAGTGCTCTGAATGTTCTGTTTAACACATTTGATAGGTATGTTAATTTATAACTTAGTTGTGTGATAAAATTATTGCTGTAAATTGAGACTTAATCATTATGCTGCCTCTCTAGGGAACAGTACACCAAAAACATTGCCGAGCAGGAGAACCTCGGAAAGGTAAGAGTGCGCTGTTTATTTTTACAAATGTGTCTAATTTGGGCTTTCAGTACATAGTTGTGACATTGTCATTCTTTTTAAAAGGTTTAGTACAAAAAAAAAAAAGATAAATAAATAAATAAACAATAGATATGTATGTAAAGTTTAGTACAGTTTCAAAGGGAAATTGGTTCCACCTTAATCCCTTTAGAAGATGAAGATTCTTTCTTAGGAATTTAGTTTTATAAAAGAGAAAAAAACAATTTTAAATAACAGAGTTCATGAGAAGTTTCTGCATAACGAACAAAAATGCCACGTGTAATGAACTACCAAGTTTTCAGATCATTGTCAGATATCTCTGTGAGATAACTATAAACATACTTACCTATTTTTTTAAATAAATAAAAGCTCTTACTTTGAGCCAGGCACTGGTCTAAACCCTCTACCAACATGGATTCATTTAATACAAATCATCAAAAAAACTTGAGCTATTCAGCAGCCACCCAGCCCGTCTTAGGGGAGGTCACAGAAAGTAGGAATGTGTGGCCGAGTCTTGTTTCCTCAGTTCCCTGAGCCACTTCAAGTAGAAGAGGTGGTAGAGAGTCCGAGTCCTGACTGCCAGGACTTAAATGACCAGCTGATTGGTTCTTCTAATGAAAGATGCCAGCTCTGCCTCTCTCTTTTTTAAAAAGACCTACCATATATTTATCAACAACTCAGGAAGAGTCATCAAGTAGGCTAGTTTCAGTCCTCAGGTTGTGGTTCTGGACAAACCCCATAACCACTGCGGAGTTGATTTTCTCATATTGAAACTGAAATAGGTAAATTAAAATTTTAATTAAATTATCTACATGAGTTCCAAGATCATTCTCAATTATTTTAAGTCCATGTTGCGTAGTGCAGGTTAACTGCATTTCACAATACATCATTTTATCTGTTCCTCATTTAGTTTCACTATTGAAAATTGAGGTTAAAGTAAAAGACAGAAAACTGTACTTGAACAACAATTTAAAAAAATTTTAAAAATTTTTTGAAAAAAAACATTGAGGTTAAGATTTACTAGTTTTTCTCATAAGAGTGTCAAGTTTATAGCATCATAGGGATTGTTTAGCTTCAGTTTTCCTTTTAAAATACTCGATATGGGTGCCTAATTTTATTTTTTAGATATTCTTGAGTCTGCAATGTGGAAATGATTAAATACGCGTTGAAGTTTGTCCATTCTGAAAATACAAATGAAAAATATAGCTTTGTTTTCATCTTAAGGCATTGTATAGTTAAGCTACTGGTCTGATTCAGAAATTGGTGAGGGTAAGATTATTCATCTTTGTTTACCTTTTCTGGTTTGAGTAATTACTACAAAATACATGTATCTATACTTCTACATAAAAGCTGAATTAACTGATATAAATCTGTAAGTAATACTCTAAAGGTGAACTTGAGGAAAACAGTGGAGTAATTGCTAAATAGACTTCTCGGAGTCTTTTAAAGAAAGACTTTTAAAAACATTTTACTATGGAAAACTTCAAGCCTTCATAAAAATTAGAGGCAGCAATGTAACCATCACCCAGCTTTAGTAACAGACCTTGGGACCGGTCGGTCTTGTGTTATCTGTATAGTCCTGCCTGTTACCCCACCCCAAATCATTTTTAGGCAAATCTCAGCAATCTCATTTTTTCATGTGGTCAAATTTCAGTATATATCATAAAGACTCCTTCTGAACATAACTACAATGCCATTATCATGCCAAAAATAACTTAACAACAACGGCATAATACCTAATACCCAGTCAGTGTTCTAGCTTCACCAGTTGTCTCATAATTGCTTAATGTTTTATTTGTTCAAATCAGGATTCTAATTGGAGTCCATACATTGTTATTAGTTGATATATCTCTGAAGTGTCTTTTTCTCTAGGTTACTCCTCCATCTTTTTTCTTTACAATTTATTGCTTGCGAAGCGTGGGGGAAGGTGGGGAAACCTGATGGGTTTTGTCCTGAAGGGTTTCCAACATCCTGAACTTTGTTGATGATATTCTTGTGGTGTCAGTTGATATGTTCTTCTCTCCCCAGTATGTTGTGTGAGTTGGTAGTTAGACATAGAGTCTTAATTAAATCTGATTTGACATTTGGGAAGCATACTTCTTCTTCTTCTTCCTTTGTTTTTAATACATTTTATTGATTATGCCATTACAGTTCTCCCATTTCCCCCCTTCATTTCCCTCCACCCTACACACCCCCTCCCACCCACCCTCCCCCTCTTTAGTTCACGTCCATGTATCATAAGTTCTTTAGCTTCTACATTTCCCACACTACTCTTGCCCTCTCCCTGTCTATTTTCTCCCCACTGTCTATGCTACTTATTCTCTGTACCTTCTTCCCACCCTCTCCGCCCACTCCCCTGTTGCTAACCTTCCATGTGACCTCCATTTCTGTGG
>PVKM010030636.1:0-17180 GCA_004027735.1 Carollia perspicillata
TTCCACTAACAGACTCACCTGCCCTGACCAATCCGAACTGCACCAGCTCTACCGCTCATTTGCATCTATATGCACAATTCCAAACTGATCAGAGTCCAACACATCATTTGCATAAATTAATCTAAACGAGAGGCTGGGTGGAAACTTTCTCTGTAAAACATGGCCTCTCCTTCGTCTAAGTGGAACTGATTTTCACCTGTGGCTACCTCTTCTCAGTTTTCAACTATTCCCATGAGGAAAGATTTTGTTTTTTATACCTTTTAGGAAACTTTTGGTGACATTAACAATGAGACACCAAAAATATATGTTCTAAATATTTATAAAGGGTTTCAGTAAATGGCTAGAATAATTTTCATTTAATGTGTAAAATGTGTCATTATAGGTATTTCATGTAGTCTTCACTTTTAAAGGTTCTCTTTACATTCATTGCTATCGTGGAGACAACCTAATTATACCTTTTTGTTATTGTGTTTGAAGCAACTCACTTTTCTTCCTGCTAAAGAAAATTTGAAATGTCATTTCTACCCATTCAAAATTATTCTGATTTTGCAGATCTTTTAGAGATGAATAGAAGGCTGTGCTAGTTCTGCAGTTCTTGGCTTCCAAAGATATTTAAAGCCTTAAAATGCTAAACTCTGGAATACCTAGCATCATCGACATTAAGTTGCATTACTTTATTGTGTTGATCTAAAATGAAAATTTAAAGTAATGCTTTGGTTTCCTTGACAAATTTTAAAAATTGTCATTATGTTCAAATATAAATATTATAATAATAAAATGTTTCTTTTAATTAAATATATAGAGACTATACTGAAATATAACTGAAATATATATATATATATATACTGAGATCTAAATATATATTGCTGAAATATATATATATATATATATATATATACATTATTTGGAATATATATATTTGTCTATGAACTAAACTTCAGATAGTTAATTATTAATTGATTTATTTCATCTTTTACTATGACATATAGGATTTTATTTGTAATATTGATAGTTTGTTTCCACATGGTTTGCGGATTTTTAGCTAAAATTGAGAGGTGCCAAGTTTACCATGTTTGAGCTGAGCAACTGGACCACTGAAAAGTAAATGAATAATTTTCATTATCCACAGTACAGTTTTTAGTGATTAATAGCATTTTTGTTAAATTATTAACTATATTAGCAGCCATAGTTTGCTATATTCATGACTGAATTAAAATACGTTCATGTTGGCTAAAGTCTTCCGCAAAGGTATCCAAATAGTAAAATGTTAAGCTCTCTGAACCATATGGTCTCTGGCATGCTCTACAGATTTGCGGCTCTGCGTGAAAGCATCCACAGACAACACGTAAATAAATGAATGATTCTGAGTTTCAGCAAAACAGTATTTACAAAAACAGGTGTCAGCCCAGATTGGGCATGTGGGCCCATTTGCAGATGCTCAGTTTATACCATTTTAAAGGTAAAAATATATATTTTCAATTTCCTGTTACAGATCTCCTCTTTGTTATTACTTTTACTCGATATGTCTGAAATTTTGTGTTCTATTTCTCTACTTTTATCACCATCCATCCCATAGTCCTCCAGGCACAAAATCTTAGTGATCTGTAACCCGATTTTTTCTTCATATCTCATGTTCAATAATATATTTTGTAGGGTTTAGATCCATTATATCTTAAATTTTATCTTAAATTTTATCTTTCCATTCTATTTTCACTGTGCTACTGTAAAATCGCATTTAACGCTCTTAAATTTTTATGTACTGATTGATTTTAGAGAGAGAGAGAGAAAGAGGGTGAGAGAAAGTGGGGGCCAGGAGATGGAGAGAGAGATTGATTTGCTCTTCCACTTTGTGCAACCTTGGCGTCAGGACGGTGCTCAGACTGAACCACCTGGCCAGCGCTGATGCAGATACCGGCCTGTAGCGTCCACGTCATTATGGATGAAATGAGACAGTCACACGGGCTACTGAGTCCGGTGGAGGAAAAGGGACAGCATGGCTTTTCTCTCCAGGGGGGCAAAAGCTGAGGCCCTCGCTGTGGCTGGCCTTTATTGGGTTTCTCCGCACATTCCATGATGGTCCTCATTTACTATGCACAGGTTGCTTTAGGTGGTTACCTTTTACTGCAAACAAAGGAGCCAATGCTGATAATCACGCCACAGAAGAGGGATATTTGCAGATGAAAAGGGCAAAAGTGGTTGAACTGGTTACACTCATCCTTGGAAGGTTTAGCATGGATTTTAGGAAGTTACTTTGCAGTAAATGTTTGCCACTGGGGGTCCGGCCCGTGCCACACAGAACGGTCTCCTACACAGGGCTACATCTCATACCCTTGACTTGAACATTGTTTTAAAAAAGTTTTAAATCGATTGCTTCCTGTTTGTCTTTATCAGATATATTCATTTTTCAATACAAGATGTGTGTGTATTGCTCATTTATTCAACTTCAAAGCACAACTTTATTTTTCCTTGAATCCACTCCAGTCAGGATTCTGTCTACCTGTAATACAAAACTGTTCTTATTCTGGTTGGTAAATCCAGTGGTCAATTTTCAGTGCTCATCAACCTCAATCATTGGGTTGTGTTTAACAGAGTATTCATTCATTCCTCATAAAAACTCTTTCTTCTCCTGGCTTTTGCCACCCTAGACTTTCTTGGCTTTTATCTCCAATGTCAGTAGCTATACATTTTGTCTTTGCTCCTCACTTCTCTGAGCTCCTAACGTTGGAATTCCCCAGAGCTGAGACCTTCCTATTCAATAAAAATATGCACACATTTTTCTTTTATGATGCAGAAGGTTTAACTACTGTCTTTCTCTTTATGTGTGTTGACCTATTTACATGTTTTCAGTGGTGTTGGAGATTATCTTGTGAAGAAGGGAAGGCTTTTAGTAACATTTGAGTCATTTTTACTACGTATTTAATAAGGGATTTCAATGTTATAAAAAATAGGAAAGTTTCTTTTTCAATAGTAGCAATAAAAACATTTCCGCCAAGGAATTTATTGCTACAAGAAGTATGATGGGATTTTTATAAGCTGCATAGTCTTCTTGGAAGTCTTATCTATTCCATTATCACATAAGACAGGCAGTCAATTCTAAGATTTTGTAACATGAAGAAAAATCATGTAGATTAATGTATTTTACCATGAAAACATCAATAGTTTTCAAACATTAATCTTGTGGTATCTCTTATATTGAGACTTTGAATCTTTAAAAAATAAATGGCTAGACTGTTTTAGGCTGCACTCCTAATCTATAATTTAAATTATTATTGAAGTTTAATCCTATAGTCACTTAGGCAAATATAAGGTTACCTTATTTAAGCCTAACTACATCAGTGATAATTGCGCTTTTTCAAGAAAAATATGAGAATGTTATGCTTATATCTATTCTAAATGACATATTTTTTGGAAAAAAATATGTAGTAAGTTCTGCAGTCAAGTAGTTTGAAAATAAGCACAAATTAAATGGTGCAGTGGATAATTTTCAAGGATGACTATGAAAAATCTTCCCCATATTTATTGCACCCCACTCCTACCCTCGTATCTGGAAGGACCCTGCATTGAGCCCAATAGGATGTGGTGAAATTGAAACTATTTTAGACCTTGGGCTTAGACCATAAACACCTGTAGCATCAACTTACTGTTCTTGGATACTGAGGTACCGTGGATACCCTGCTGGAGAAATAGCATGGACGGAGAGTTGCCTGGTCTACAACCAGCAGCAGGTGGCAGGCATTTCATGAAAGACCTTTTGGAATCTTTGGCCTGCTGTGAGTTTCCAGAGGACTACAGACCAAGAAGTGCCCTTTGACAATGAACCAGAGTGACCGATTAGCTGAACTCAGCCTAGACTTTTGAAAAAAGTGAATACAATGTTATTTTTTGGGCCACTGAGTCAAAAAATTTGACGGTCATGCAGCACTAGATACAGCATGGTGGACTTGATAGCTCAGACAAATGGTGCCTTTCCTGGAGGATGTCTCTTGGTGTTTAATCTGGCAAGTTACATTTTGATTCTTTTATTTTACATGTATTATGTTATTTTAGTTTTTAATATATATAGTTATTGTTCCATTACAGTTGTCCCCATTTCTTTCCCATTGCTCTCTCCTGAACCACCCACCCCCACCTCCTGCATTCAGTCCTCCCCCAGCACCGTGTTCTTTGTCCATGGGTCCTTTATACTGGTGTCTTGACTTGACTCTTCCCCTTCTTTCCCTTGTTATCCTCCAGCCCCCACCCCACTGATCACTGTCAGTTTGTTCTTTATTTCCATGTCTCTGGTTCTAGTTTGCCTCCCTTGTTTGTTGGTTGATTGGGTTCCACTTACAGGTGAGATCATGTGGTTTTGTCTTTTACCACCTGGCTTATTTCACTTAGCGTGATGCTCTCCAGTTCCATCCATGCTGTTTGCAGCAAATCCTGTGGTCAGTCTGAGACATGCTGTCTGTCCAACAGACTCAGTATTTTCGTAATAGCTCTGGTGTTCTAAAGCAGTACTATCCAAAAGAAATATAAACTGAACCACAGATACAATTTAAAAATATAAAGTCATATTTTAAAAACGCTTCAAAGAAATGGATAGGATTCATTTTAAAATATATTTTATTTAACCAAATACATTAAAATGTATCTTCTCAACAAGTAATAAAAATATATTTGAGGTATTTTGCATGATTTTCTCTGCTAGTCTTCCGTATCCACTTAGAGCACACTTTATTTTGGACGAGTCGCAAGTGCTCAATAGGAGACTGTGACAAGTCAGCACTCTGTTGGACAGAAGAGCTCGAAAGTAGCTCTGTTCTGGGCCTGCTGCTGTCTGACCTCCATCATTTTCTACCACATCATCCTTATCTGTTCAGAAATGGCTGTAGAGAATCATCATGTAAATATTACTGTTTGATTGCCTTCTTAGAATTCACTGTCTGTTAGAAACTTTGGTTACCTGATGTATCGCATTTTAAACTTTGACTTTCTTGTATGATTGAATCAGTCCAGGTATTAAATACTTAGTTTTTCTTACTTGTCATTGCATAGATATTTGAGGGGAGATAAGTAATAAAATGGCTTATTTAATGCCTGTTATCTTTCCTTGAATCTAGTATGTACTTATTTATGATTAAAAGTAGATTTCTGTTTACTATACCTTCATTCACAATGTCATGGCTATTTTCGTATATCATGGTCTTAGTCCTCTTGGGCATTTATGTATACCATAGCTCATGTGGATATACAAATTATTCATTTCCTTGTGTCAGGTTATTATTACTTTACTACAGCATATTTTTTATTTAGTAATGTGTATGAGCATACAAGGAAGCAAAATATACATTTAGTCCTGTTTCACTAGTTTTATTTTTGTCTCTCTAATCATTATGTTGCTGTCTTTATATTTGTGTTCTGTTCTCTAAGATACCCTTCCAAAATTCTGTCGGTTCCTGATTTTTATTATTTGCTAGCCCTCCTTGATATAACCAAAAAGTAATACCCACAAAAGCATAATTTATTGGTTTAAAAATGTAGTACTTTTGAAGCAGAACTAGATTTCATGCTTTTCATGATTACCAATTTCATATAGTCGGTTCATAATGAAAACAGGTTTCTTAAATATACTATAGTATTAATAGCAAATAAAAAAACTGATGGATTAACAATAGGCCTTGGTAAATGAGTGTTATGAATTTATTATTTTAGGTAGTATTTAAATGAACTTTGTAAGAGCAATTTCAGTTTTTCAAACAAAAGTTACAAAGATGGTATAGCATTCACATATGCACTACACCTGGTTTTCCCCATTAGAAACACCCCACATTAGGAATGTTATTTGTCACAGCTAATGAACCAATGTTGATGTATTATTATTAAATTTCCGACCTCGTTCACATGTCCTTAGTTTTTTCCTCATGTCCTTTTTCTGTTCCAGTACCTCTGTATTTAGTCGTCAATAACCTACTGTATTTAATCGTCAGGGTCTCATTAGGGTCCTCAAGACTGTGCCAGTTTATTAGACATTCCTTGTTTTGATGACCTTGACCATTTTGAGAAGTGCATGTTAGGTATTTTATAAAATATCATTCGAATGACATTTGTTTGTTATTGTCTCCATGTCAAGATTGAGATAATGAATTTTAGGGAGAACACCATAGAGGTAAAGTGAATTATCATCACATTGTATCAAAGATATATACTATTAATGTAGCTTATCACTGTTAATCTTGATCACCTTACAGTAGTGGAATTCACCAGGTTTCTGCTGTTTCTTCCTTCCTATATGTTTTGGAAGGAAGTCCTTATATTCAGGCCACACTTATGGAGTAGAGAAGGATATACCTCCTTCTTGAGAGGAGATTAGCTCAATAAATTATACAGATTCATTCAGTATAGAAGAATTACCTGTTCTCCCCTATTTACGGAATCATTAATTTATGCTAATGTGGACTCATACATATTCACCTTATACTTTGTTTTGTAATCCAGTATTTATTTTTCTTTTTGCATGTTTATTTCCAGTTTGGCCATCGGCACCTCATTCAGGAACTGATATGTCTTTTTGACAAACCCTCCTACTCATCGTTGTTTGATTTCTTTTATTGTTTTATTTCCTTACTTCCTGGCACTATAAGATGCTTCAGGCGTATCTTGTGTATTTCTTGTTTTGTTTCTAGAATCAGCCATTTTTCTAATGAATACCGGTTCATTTAATTGAAGAATGATACTGTAAACCATAATTTGGGGACTGAGTATGCTCACTGACACTGGGTTGTCACTGCTTCTAGCCTCCCTTGCTGTGCGGTCTTTTTCCTGTTCATTCACATTTCCAGTGTGTTACGGTATGTCAAATATTCTCTTCTTACAAGGAGACCAGTTAGATTAGGTGAGGTCCCACTCTAATGGCCTCATTTTAATTCGGTCACTTCTTTAAAGGCCCTGTCTCCAAATGTCACATTCTGGTGAACCGGATAGTAGGGCTTCATGCTGCTATCTCCCACACTAATCCAGTAATACATGGGTCGTTCTCTCCTTGTTTGTCTCTAGTGTCCCACTCCAAAAGTGGTAAGTTTAGCTTTCTCTGTTATCCATATACTTAGTTATTCAAGATCACTGTGCATACATAACAAGATCAGAATTATTCCCTTGTTCTCTTGTGTCAACCAATATTACCAGATTGTAAGGTTTAAGCATATTTTTTTTTTGGCCTTTAGTCTTAACAGTCTCTGTAAGTTTATAGAGATACTTAGGTCAGCACCTTTGACCCCACCATCTACAAAGAGGTAACCTTCATCATAATTTTAATTCTATTATGGATTCCCTGACCACTTAAATGATTGTCAAAATTTGCAATAATTACAGTTTACTCTTTGGACTATAAAGTCGAAGGGTTTTGAGTTAAGCATAGTGTTATGTTTCCATTATTACAGCATCATACAGAATCTTTTCACTATCCTACAAATTCCTTCCTCACCTATGAGATCGTCGTCCCTGAGCCCCTGGAAACCACTTTATGTTTTGGTTGTTTCTATAGTTTTGTAGTTTCCAGAATGGCATATAAATGCAGTTATACATTATGTCACATTCCCGATGGCTTCTTTCACTCAGGACAGCGATTTTCAACTGGCGTGCTGCGGCACACTGGTATGCTACAAGAACTTTTAAACATGCACGGCCTGACTGTTTAGCCAGGGGCCCTGATCTTGTTTCCCTTAAGTTGTCAAATTAAAAAAATAATAACAGCAGCCAACATAGCTATAGCTGTTCACTGTGATGAATCAAAATTATGCATAGTTTTGTCAAATAGGCAAACATATATATATATATATATTTTGCTGTGCCACATAATTTTAGTAATTAATTTGTGTTCCATGAGATGAAAAAGGCTGAACATTGGTGACTTAGAAATATGCATCTAAGAATCACCAATGGTTTTGCATTGCTTGATAGCTCATTTCTTTTCATTGATGGATGGTATATGTATATGCTAATGATTTTTCCATTCATACTAGTTAGTTTTAGGGTGGCAGGAGGGTTATTCAGTGTGATTCTTGTTACTGAGTTTTTAATTCCATTGTGGTTTTTGCTGAATTCCTTTGAACTAGAGAAGAGTTATTTGTTAGGCTGGTCTTACTAACTACACTTCTGAGTTTAATAGGTAATATACAATACTAAAGAAATATGGGTTCCTGTTACAGAAAATGCCTTTGGCTAAGGCAAATAGTTTGCAAAGCTAAATGGAGCAACATTAAGATAGAAGAAGAATAGTCAATAAGATCTTGAACCTTATTATATCACACATAATTATATAATTTTAACTCCATCCATGGTAATCCTATCCAGCATCCAGAAAGACACTGTGTTCTAGGTTATCTTTTTTATATCCTGTTTATTCTCCCCTAAAAGCATATTTTAGGCTAAGACTATTGTATTTCAGCTTAGTTTCTTTTTGCCCCTAAAAATACACAGGGTTCTACCATCACTTATACCTCTGTTCTCTGTCCCATTACATTTCTGCTTTTTAAAATGTCACTATGATTATTAATATCATCAAAATTTGTGGAGGAGAGATACCATGAAGTGTAGTTCTTAAGAAACTTTCTTCGAAATGGTAAAATTTCATTTGGGCCTTCAAGAATGATTCATAGAAGCAAAAATGTTGGGGTAGGGGGTATTGTCAATAACATTCCAAATTAGGGTAGACGTACATATAGTACTAATTAAAACATCGAGAGTAAATAAATGGACCTTCGTGCATATGACAGGACGGAACTTTGTGGGAAATAAATGAAAAGAATTTGATTTACCATAAAAAAGAAGGGAATCCTACCTTTTGTGACAGCATGGATGGACCTGAAGAACATTAGGCTAAGTGGAATAAGCCAGTGGGGAAAAAAGACAAATACCATATGATTTCACTTTTATGTGGAATCTAATGAATAAAATGAACTAACGAGCACAATAGAAACAGATTCATAGCTAGAGGACAGACCGACAGCTGTCAGGAGGGAAAGGGGTTGTAGGGCTGGGTAAAAAAGGTGAGGGGATTAAGCAAAAGAAAAGAAAAGAAAAACCCTTGCACACAGACAATAGCGCAGTGATTGCCAGAGGGAAGGGGTTGTGGGAGGAAGTGGAAAAGAGGATTCTGTTCTGGTAATGGGAGATAAATGGTGGTAGGAGACTTGACCTAGGGTGGGGAACACATAATGCAATATACGGAAGATGCATTGTAGAAATGTATACTTCAGACCCATACAATCGGATTAACCAATGTCACCTCAATAAATCCAATTAAAAGTAAACAAATAAATGGTATTGGCATCGATTGCCTTTGCCAAGACTTCCTGCAGGACATTTGGTTCTGTTCAAAACATCAACACAGACATTTGGGCCACGCCCAAAGGTCCTTGAAATTTTGTCTGTTCAGAATGTCCACAGGCATGTTCGGTTAACTCCAAATGCTTCTTGATACTTGGTCCTGTCAGACTTTCCAGGCTTAGATATTATCTGTGGGTTCAAATAGCCCATGATGTATATTTATAGTTTTGTTATTAATACATTAAAAATGCAGTCATGTTTTATTGGTCTGATAATCGTGTTGCAGCTGTATCGACAATCATACCTCTTCTTGCCTTGATGGCATAGCTGGTAATAGCCTTTTGGCGTGGACCTAATATCTCCATGGACAATGCAGACACAACCACATGTCTGCTGATCCCAAGAGCGAGCTATTAGGTCTTTACTGAATCTGAGAGTGAACGAGGCCTTCATAAAATCCTCGTATTTTAAATCCAGTCTCAGTAATTGGCCCCACATAAAAAAAAATAATCACCAGTCTACTTGGAAAAGGATAATCTCTATTTCTAGAATTTATAATATAAGCTCTGGACAAAAGTTCTCCTGTCAGCTCCCCGTTTGCCTTTCTTTATTTCAAAATTTAAGACTTAACTTTCTAATCAAGCAAGAAGAACAGAAGTCTTTGAGAACAGAGCCAGTGAGTGCTTCATGGTTGATTTTTCTCTTTTGTTGTGTGCTGTTTCTACTATTTCCAGATCCCTTTCCCTTCTGAGTTGGCAGGCAGCTGTGTCTACTCTCGGGCACAACCATTATGTTGAAGGCCCATGTGAAATTCTATGTTGTTAGATATCCAGAGTATTTGTGAGATGATAATGATAATAATTATATTCATGTAAATGCTCTAACATTAAATTTACACATAATAGACCCTTCTAGTGCCTTATACTTCTTAATTATAGAGCTTTGGATCAACTGGTCTCTGGCAATGAAAATTATTTTGCATAATTGGCCACAAACCTATACTTCCTATATATGTCGGTTTTGTCTTTTCTCATACATTCTACTTCATGTAGTTCATCAGGGTCCTTTGTGGGGAAAAATAAAAAAATTAAAATGCATACTTAAAGAGTCATTTGATCTTGACAGCAATTAAGACTGGCCAAATTGCATATATAAGTATATATCGACTAGAACTCACTCAAAACTGAACATTACCAACTACAGTTTAGAAACTCTTCAGGAATTTAAAGGTCATGCTGTGTGAATCAGAGTTCTTTAGGGAAACAAAGGCAATAAGTGTGTGTGTGTATGTGTGTGTGTATCAATGTAAATAAAGGAATTGGCTCAGTTATGGAGGCTGACAAGTCCCAAGATCTGTGGGATGAATCCACAAAACTGGAGACTCTGGTGAGCCTGTGATTTAGTTCCTGTCTGAAGGCTGGCAGGCTTAACACCCATGAAAAGCCAATGTTTCGGTGCAAGGCAAAAGGCAGGAAAAAGCTGGTCTCAGTCTGAAGGAATTTTGATGAGGGAGGAAGTCTTTCCTACTCTGGGGAGGATCAGCCTTCTTGTTCTTTTCTGACCTTCCAGTGATGAATGAGACCCACCCGCATTAGGCAGAGCAATCTACGATACTCAGTCCACCAACATGAACGAATGCCAGTCTCCTCCGGAAACATTGGCATACATGCAGCCAGAATAACATTGGGCCCAATATCTGGGCACCTCCTGGCCCACGCAAACTGACACATATAACTAGGCATCACTCTATTTTGAATTAATAATAGAGTTGAGTGCTCAATGGATGGTAAAAAGGAGGAAGAGCTTGACACATCCTTTATGATAAACTATGAATATTAGGTAGGTAGGTGGCGATTCTCTAGAAAAATTCTACCAAGTTTTCCATCAGCGTTCAGGAAAAAAAAAACAATCCTTTCTTTACTTTTACATTCCTATCACACAGAACACTTCTGATACTCTGATCACCAAATGTGTGGGGTTGTCCCCTAAAATAACAAGCAAGTCTCAAGTAGCAGCTGGATGTGCCAGCATTTAACTCAATTATGGCAGTGTTGACTCAGAGATGGCACTGGTTGTGGCCTAAGTCCCACAGAGGAGTTCCCCCACCCTACACATACACAGTCTCTGTCTCTGTCTCTCTCTCTCTCTCTCTCTGTAGGCACCAGTTACTAGCTCCAGCTGTCACAGATGTTTTCTATGAACTGGCTACATAGATCTGAAGTTCCAACAACCCACTTCTTGTGCTTGTCTAATTTGCTAGAGTGGCCCACAGATCTTAGGGAGATACTTCTTTGTCTTTACTAGTTGTTTAAAGGACACAGGAAAGAACACAGATGAACTTCCAGATGAAGGAAGCACTTAGGGTGAGGTCCGGGAGGTTCCTGATCACAGGGCCTGCTGTCCCCACGGAGTTGGGCGTATCACACTCCCAGTGTAGATGCATTTGCCACTTGGGAGCTCTTGGAACCTCTGACTTTGGGGATATTGTGGAGACTTTATCATGTGAGCCTGCATCTCTTCACAGAAGAAGGAAGGCTGTGGCTGACAAGTTTGAGCCTCTAAACACTGCCTGGTCTTCCTGGTAACCAGCCACCCACCAGGAGCCCAGCCAGGAAACTGTAAGAGTCTCAGGAGCTGTTTCAGGAACTGGGGTCACAGACCAAACGTTAGAACACAAGATGCTCTCAGTACTGTTATCACTTAGGCACAGGTCTCAACAGCTCTGTGCCATTCCCTCCAGTCTGTCTTACAATGAACCTGGTAAGTGCCAGCATAGGAATTTTTAAACTGGGCCATTTTGTTGCTGTTTGTATTATATCTCTGGCTACGTATTGCACTAAATAAGATTCAGTTTTATACACTGAACTCTTACCTGCACACTCTGTAGGAAGCCACTGAACACCGGACAGGACTCCTGCATGAAGCCGCGGGTGGCAGCACTAGAATAGGAGGGAACTAGAGGTCCCTGCTGCCCTTGCAGTCCCTGAATGTCACAACTACTCAAACATCAAAGATATGTTTTTAGTAATTTGGGTTTTTTTAAAAGTTGGTCTTTACAACTGAGCACAGTGGAGGAAAGCCGAGGGAATCAGGACGTGAAGTTGTCGACATCCAGGCTGGAGGAGGAGGGCTGCGTGGCGTGGGGTCACGGTCTCCGTCTGGGTTCTGTTCCAAGTCAGCTCTCCAAATCCCCCTAACAGAATGTCTCTGCAGCCTGGTTTCCCCAGGCCACTCTGCTTTGCCCTTTTTCTCTGCTTGTGTGAAGTAGCTTTGTAGCTACATAGGATTGTGTGGCAATTCTGAACTGGAAACAGATGATGAGAGGGAGGAGCACTTGTCTGACTCTGCAGGCAACTTGATCTACAACCCCCCCATCCAAGTTTCAGGTCCAGGCGCTACCTGAGTTTGGGATCTGAACTGTCTTCTCCCTACTGTATCTAGACCATCCATTTACTCAGCTGTTAGGGCTGACCCTAGGAACTATAGAATTTATCATTGTTTAAATATTGTTACCTTCTCATTCTCAAAGAAATTACTAGGAAAAAGATGCCTGGCACTTCATGAAAACACAATCTGGGACAAAGGCTTAATTTATAACTAAACTATCTAACATAAGAAGTTGGGCCCATTTTTGCACTCTTGGTGTATGTGGTGGTGGCCCAGGCTGTGTGAGACTGCAGCCTTTGCACAGTCAGATTCACAGATGGGCGCCAAACTCCTGGCATTGCATTCGCTAAGCGGGACTGGAAACTGCAGGGGTGATCTTACAGTTAGTGGACGGGAGAGTTGTAAAAAAACTAGTGCATTATGCAAGAGTATAGGGGATATATTGAAGGGATTTTAGGGTGATGAATGAGTACAGAAGTACTAGGTACTGTCAGAGTGGGCAAAATTATCTTCAAGTTTTCTCCTGCCTCCTGCCCAAACCCCCACCACTGCAACAAGGGGTCCTTAGCAGTAGTGCCTGCATAAGACCTCTGTCCAATGCCTCAGGTAGGGAGACCTAGGAAAGAAGGTGGCCTGGCTAGGAATGCACAAACGTGAAGCACGGTGGGTCCGGGGGCGTCCACATCCTTGACTGCTACTAACTTCAGAAGTGTCAATGCATTGGCTGTGCAGCCCGTTAGATGTGAGGAGGACAACTTTTCCCCATGAGGTACGACTGACAAAGACTTTGTAGTTGCCTGTGGTCAGGACAGAAAAACCACACAGGTTTTGAAGCAGGAGGCCAACTCAGTGTAGAGGCAGCTTGGGTTGCCTTATTATATAGGTTGGCTGGGAATTTTTTTCTGAGGCAGTGACAAGTGACTTTTATGTGATAAGTGGACATCAGGCAAACAAAGGCAATGCAGAGAAGATAATCAAGTTAAATGTGGCAACGTAGACATGAACATCAGAAAGTCTGTTTTTCTAAGGAACAAGCCACATGCAAGTACGTGAGGGTTGTACTATATAAGGGAGAGGTGATTTGAACAAGAGAAGAGATAAGAGGTGTGATTATTCCTGGAAGTACCCACCTTGAGCTGCAATGGAATGTGCAGCTCTATGATATTCTATAACTGTTATTTATCTTTTTTTCTTTAGTCATTCATGTATTTTTCAGTTTTTACGATATGTGTTTAATGATTTCTTTTCAAAAATATTAAAATTAATTACATCACAATAAATAGGTTTATTCTGATAACTTAACACATCCAACATTTATACATCTAGCAAACCGAATAGAAAGCTTTTATTGTATGTGTGGGGGGCAGATACATCCATGGTTTACTCAAATATATAGGGGTTGGCAAAAGCAGGTGTGTAGTTGTTCATAACAGAAAATAATACAATAAATAAAAACAAGAATGAATTCTGTGTTTTATGTACTACAACTGTAACCCTACTTTTGCCCCCTTCTGTATTTATTGCAAAATGAATACCAAAGCATCTTGGTTAGGGACCAAGATGCTTTGACATTAAAAATACAGTACCCTGAAAACAGTGCTTCCTAAGTCCTGGCAATCAAGGCAAGATAAAGGGAACAGTGTGGGTGAAGTTAAATAGCAATAAATCCATTGATTGGAGCAATCAAAGTGTGCCTTTTGGAGCAGGTGACTCAAGAATTGAGCATATACTGATACCATGTAATCTCATCTTTAACTGGAATATAATCAGCAAAAGAAAAAAGCAAACAAAATACAACCAGAGTCATTGAAACGAAGAGCAATCTAACAGTAGCCTGAGGGGAGGGGACAGTGGGAGAGGGATTTTCAGAAACTACTATAAAGGACGAGGAGAAAACCAAAGGGGAGGGTGGAAGCAAGGGAGGGAGGTGGGTTTGGAAGGGGTTGGGGGGAGGGATGGGGAGAAAATACCGACAACTGTAATTGAACAACAATAACATAATTTAAATAAAAAAAAAGAATTGAGTATATGCTAAACAATTTAATGTTAATTCCTATGTTATACTTTGTGTTGATGGGCACATAACAGTAAATATATCCACAGAATTTTGATGTCTTGTCTGAAATACTAAAGCAGTATTTTTTAGTACAGTTGTGTAACTTGTGTGGTTTGGCACTGACTATTGATTAGTTTTTCATATGCTGGCCATTTTGGGTCTACAAGCACCTTTTGTTTCTACAAAGTAGATTCATAGGAAACAATTTTGATTTCTCAGTTTCTTTTATCCACTCAATTTAGTGTCAGATTAAGTCCTATAAATTTGTACTTATTATACCTCCCTATCAGCTGATTTAATTTTATTCTTGCCATGCTGACTGCTACTGCCTCAGTTCAGACCACAGCGTCCTTTTTTAATATGGCCCCTGCTAATAGTTTCGATCTCATATTTTAATGATCGGTGTCCCAAGTCCAAACCCAGGAATACGGCTTTCTATAGCCATTAAAAATGTGAATTTTCCTCTCTTTTAAGTTTCTAACTTTAAGTGTTTAACTTTCAAGAGGAAAAACACTGTTGTGCCCATTCTGTGTAAGCAACTGGAAGACAGTAAAGAACATTGCAATGGAAATCAAACCTGTTGAATGTTAAGTTCCAATATAACCAATTACAGGTAATTTCACTGACCTCAAATTTTATTATTTTAAAAGTGCAGTTAAATAGCTTGGCCAGGGTCACTAGCTTTGAAACAAATGCATTTGGAATTCAGAACTTGATTGGTTGAGCCAGGAACCAACTTGTAAAATGTATTCCAAGTCAACTTTAATGAGCTAACCAGAATCGACTTCTCTAGCATGGAGGGACTGACTATACATAGGGTTGTTTGGCAAGAGTGCTGTGTTTGTTCCTTGGTTTACTTCTGGTTTTCTTCATGTAAAAATAAAAATGAAGACAGACCAGACAAAGCTAATCCCGGCTTGACCAATGTAAAGCTTTCCAATCTTTATAAGACCATTCAAGTCTCTCGGCTAGTGTACCAGTTACAGTAGTTTGACAGTAAGATTTGTCAGAAAATTTAAAGAAGAAATGCACATTGCTTAATATTTGTCTAAATGACTACTTGGCTCAAATTATCTTTTGTGGAGATATTCAGTTTTGACTTTCATGACATTTTAAGAAACCTAAAAGAACACATAATTTTATTTTTCCAGTTATAAAATGAAAACATTTCCAGTTATAAAATGAAAACAAAAAATGGTCAACTCCCATTTTTTGAAACATAAACAATATGCTAAGAGGTATTATGGGTGAGATAGCTTAGGGCTAGGTGTTGAGATAATGTGGTGTGGGGGTTAACTGAGAAAGAAAAGGGACAGTTTCCCTATTCTTTCTCTTCTGTCTTGTTTACACTATTGATTTTATTGTCAATATTATATCATGCTTGTTTCTGTGTTTTCAGACAGCGTGTGTGTATTTTTTAAATGTAAAGTGACTTTGCCCTGTCTACAAAACACACTCACAAACATACACACACATTTCTCCTGGGAAAATTTATTGATGTTAAATTCAACATCAGGAAAGTAGAGGGGGTCATTTGAATTAAAAATTCAGGTTGTGTGTGGAAGATATCTTGTTATGTTTTGGGTCTAAATATTCTTAAAACACAGTCTTCTAAATTTTGGAAATAGTACTATGAGAAAGAAAAACATATTTAGGCTTAAACACTTGAAGTCATTTCAAGGTAGAGAATGTATGTCCAAAAATGACTGACAAGTAAATAGCAGCTGGTTATTAAAAAGACAATTAATCCTTTGATCTAAAGAATTAACTACATGAACATGTGCCAAATGTTATTATGAACACACCCCTCCTCTTTGTTCTTGATGACAGCTGGTCATGGCAGTGGGGTCATGGTCAGAAGAAAAATCAATCTCAGTGAAATTATTAAATTCTCACAAATTCAATCCTTTATTTTACTTACTTATCTGCCTAGCTGATTCTTCAAGTCATCTTTCACATAATTAGCATCCAGGAAAAATGAAATCTACCACTGGAATCTCCAGCTTCACTGGACAAGTCAAACATTTACCTTATGTGCGAAAGGACTATTAGCATATAGGTGGTTTGTGTTCACAAGTTCTAATCCACCCAATCCACAATATACAGATGATGTGTTATAGAACTGTGTACCTGACACCTGGAAAATTTTGTTAACTAAAGTCACTCCAATACATTTAATACAGTTTTAAAGAAAATACAAAATTAGAACTACCATATGACCAAGCAATTTTGTAGTTATATATTTTAAAGAAATTACATTAATTTATAGATTTAAAGAAATTCAATTTCTTTAATTCAAGAAAGAAATCTTGAAGAGATAACTATATCCCCTTGTGGTATTATTTACAGCCATCAAGATATGAAAACAACTTACATTCTCATCAACAGATGAGTGGGTAAGGAAGACCTGATACATGTACACAAAGGAATA
>PVKM010030637.1:0-17190 GCA_004027735.1 Carollia perspicillata
GCAGCTGCCCACGTGGCAATGAGCGCAGACCGAGACCCGGTCCTCGGGCAGGAGCGCCGGGAGGGGGCGCAGGGACAGCGGTGGCATAGGCGGACCCCTGGAACGCCGCAAACGGTCCGCATGTTCCCGGGCGGGGCTTTGGGACTTCAGAGAGCCAGGCTGAGAAGCAGCTTTTCGAAGGCACGAGCTCGCTTGCGACTCCGACTACAGCTGAATTGACGGCCCCTCCCTGACAAACTTCCGGAGCGACACCGGAAGTTCCCGGCGGGCTGCGCGACAGCAAGCCCGCCCAATGAGAACGCTCCAGGGGCGGGCCGAGGCGGCCGGCGGGGCGGGTCTCGCGAGACGGGCGCCGGCGAGGCCAGGCAGAGCAGCTGAGCGGACCGACGGGTTCATGGAGGGTGCGGACGGGTGCGCGGAGGAGCGGGCGCCGCTGCTGGGCGCGCGGCGGGCGGCGTTCGAGGGCCGGCGCCTGGCCTGCGCCGCGGTGTTGCTGACGGAGCTGCTGGAGCGCGCCGCCTTCTACGGTGTCACAGCCAACCTGGTGCTGTTCCTGAACGGCGCGCCCTTCCACTGGGAGGGCGCGCAGGCCAGCCAGGCGCTGCTGCTCTTCATGGGCCTCACCTACCTGGTGTCGCCTTTCGGCGGCTGGCTGGCCGACGCGCGGCTCGGCCGGGCGCGCGCTATCCTGCTCAGCCTGGCGCTCTACCTGCTCGGCATGCTGGCCTTCCCGCTGCTGGCCGCGCCCAACACGCGCGCCGCGCTCTGCGGGACCCCGCACCCCACGCGCGTCCGCAACTGCTCGGCGCCGTCCTGCCTGGATCCGCCCGCCCGGTACTGCGCGCCTGCCGCGCTCGGGGCGCTCGCTGTGGTCGGTCTGGGCGTGGGTGCGGTCAAGGCCAACATCACGCCCTTCGGCGCCGACCAGGTGAGCGCAGGTGCGGCCCCCGGGGGCCCCGGAGGCGCCGAGGCCCGGAGGACTGGCTGTGGGAGGGGCGGAGGAGGGGTCCGCGCGGGTGGGCTGCGAGGGGGAGCTGCGCGTAGAAGCGGCCTGCTTCCTAGGAAGTGACATTTGGGAGTGCTGGCGAAGGTGGCTGCAGGTGGTGGGACCGCCTGTCTACCGAGGAGCTGAGTGAACGGACACCTGCAGAATCATCGGCAAGAGCGAACGCCCGGTGGTCTGGAGGAGAGGAAGCCCTTGTTGCTATTGTGGCTACAGTAGCCACAGCCATGTTGCAACACATAAATGTATCCAGTCAACACTTCTTCCCCCTTAAACTCATACACGGTTACATGTCAAATGTATTTTTTTAAACGTGGGAATAGGGTGGTAGGCAGGGCTCGCTAACAAACTTGAGGTCTGTGTTCAGTGCAGTGCCCGCCTGTGTGGGTTCTATCAGGGAGTGATCTGATCTGATTTGCGTCTCTAACAGATTTGGCCTCTGCAGCCCGGCGGCCTGGCCGCTGTGGCCTGCCAGCCAAATCTGGCTACTTCCTGTTTCGGGGGCTAAGAATAAGATTGGGTCTTGAGCGTTTAAGTGGTTGGGGAAAAAATGAGTATTTCGTGACAGTGGAAGTTACGAAGCTCGGGTTTCAGCCTCCTTGGACAAAGCCTTATTGGAACAGCCTGGCTCGTTCGGAGGGGTTGCTGCCCCGGCCCAGCAGCAGGTTCGGTAGTTGTGACAGACATTTTAGGTCTCTCGAAACCTGAAATGTTTCTTCCCTTCCCCTTCTTAGAAAGAGCTTGCGGAGGCCCAGTGTTGAGGCTAGGCTGCGTGGGAGGTGATGACAGCAGGGAACCTGGTAGGAGGCTTACCTGACTGGGTGGGAGAGAGGTGGTGGGAGGGCCAGGGCAGGTTAGGGAGGAGGGGTGAGCAGCAGGGAAGAAAATGGCCGGGCTTTCTGCTGAGTGACCCTGTGCTTGGTCACGTTCGCAGAGGACTTGCTCTGCACCAGGCCCTGTCCACAAGGCTGCCCACAAGCCGCCATTTTACAGATGAGGAAATGTGAGGCCTGAGAGATTAGCTCCGTTGCTCCAAGTGACTGAGCAACGTTACTTCAATATGCGACTGAGCCAGGATCCCAGAGCCTGTGCTGCAGAGCTGAGCTTTAACCACACCTGTGTGGCGCTACCCGTCACTGGAAGGCGACACCTTATAATGGGGAGGATAGTTGTGATGATCCATGTGGGGCTGGGTCCCAAGGCCCAGGCTGGTGGCTTTGGCCTCAGGGGCCAGCAGCGAAAGCACAGAGCCGGGTGCACAGTCGCCTTCTGTTGCTGAAGGCCTGGTCACATGACTGCAGTGTATCTCATGTGTCCACCCGTTACTGCTCGGAGGGCTCTTCCCACACTGTCTCGTGCCAGCCCGCCAATGCCCGATACACTGTCACAGTGCCTGTTTTGCAAGAAACAGAGGGCCTGGCCTCAAAGTTAGTGCCCCCGGTAGATAGCAGATGAGAAACGAACAGCTTCTTAAAAGCACAGACAGCCTTATGAGGTGGCCTGAAGCGCGTGGCAGGACTCACCCTCGCTTGATGAGAAACTGAGCGTGGGCACTAAAGAGGGATGCGTGCTCTCCTGCAAGATGGCTGGCCTGCCGCTTCAGCCCGACACCCGTCGTGAGGGACAGGACCCTGCCAGACTCCCGGCTACCAGGGAGGCCTGACGACCGGCTGCCGAGTGTGCTCGGGGCGAGCGCCCAGGTGTTTCAAAAGCACGTTCTCTGGACAGTCAGGACAATTTGATCCTGGACCCGCATCAGATGAAACTGTCGATGTGAAGGTTCCTTGGTGCGAGGACGGTGCCGTGGCCTCATGAAAGGATGGCTTGGGCTTTTGGAGAGTCGCGGTGACAGCTTTGGGGGGAACATGGTGGTGCGACTTGTTTTTGAACTGTTGAGACACAAAGACTGTTTCACGCGTGTGTGGAAAGAAAGGACTACGGGTGTGAGAGAAGGGCGTAGAGTGTGTGTCTTACTGTTCTTTCAACTTTTCTACCAGTTTAAAAACGTTTTAATGAACAGTTAAAAGAGATTTTCATGAGGAGCTTTCCCACACGGATAAAGCGAAATAGGGCCCATCCACACAATGGGGTGTGACTCAGCCACGCACAGAAACGAGGCTCTGACACTGGCTACAGCGTGGAGGACCCTCAAGACATGACAGTGAGAGACACCAGACACGGAGGCCAACCATCCGTGGTTCCACGGGTGTGCACTGTGCAGAGTGGAGGGTTTGTGCAGACTACGAGGGGCTGGTGGTGGCCAGGGGCTGGTGGCTGCAGAAGGACCCAGCTCCCTGCAGGTGGGCTGAGGGGGATGTTGGGTGGCTGGGGCCCCTCGGCTCTGGGGACAGACGAGAGCGCTGTTGTGCGTTCCAGAGGGCAGCTCCCCACGCGAGCCCGGGCTCCGTGCAGAGCCTCCTAGCAGGAAGGAGTTGTGCCCTCCCTCTGTGCCAGGGATCTGGAGGGCATCCCAGAGGCTTCCCCGCCCCCTGGAGGTGCTGGCTGCTTGGGGATAGGGACATGGTCGGGGCATGAAGTGTGCCAGGCCGTTCCTCGGGACAGGCCGTTTTGTCATCTGCGGCCCTTCTCTCTGTGGGGAAATCCCTTGTTTTTTGAGGTGCTTTTTGTGTGGGCACACCTCACTGTCTGCAGCGCAGGGCCTCAGGGAGGCCCTCGGGGCTCGGCTGACTTTGGAGGGAAGACAGGAGCCAGGTTCTAAGGCTGTTAGATTTTGAGGTGAACGTGCCAGCCCGACTTCCTCCCAGTGTTTAACCTTCTTCACAGTCACAGCTGTTCTTCACACACAGATGGAGGACTTGAAATAGTGACCTCAACGAAGAAAAACTGGTTTTACCAGGGAAGAGCAAATGAAACACTTTTTCTTCTGGAGGGGGAAAAGTCACACTCTTGTGCATTCTAGGGAAAGTTTCCAGATCAGCCAGCTGACTCGCTGTGCACGATTCCAGTCTTTTCCTGTGCTCCAGTGAGTTGATGGCTGTGGTTTCCTCCACTGTCACAGGGAGGCATGTCTGCCCTTGCGGGAGGGCGGGAGTGGTGATGTCACAGGATGGACAGGCAGTGAGGGCCAGGGCAGTCTGCCCCAGGCTGAAAGGCACGAGACTGTGACTCAGAGTTCAGCCAGCTTCCCCTTCGTTGCCCACAGTTACTGGTATGTGCTTACTTAGGGCCTTAGTTATAGGCTTAGGTTCCTAAAGTAAGTTTTGGTGAATCACACCTGGAAGTTTAACTACCTGGCTGGGTAGTTCAGGTGGTTAGAGCGTCACTCTGCTATGCCAAGATTGCGGGTTCGATCCCCAGTCAGGGCACATACAAGACTCAACCAGTGAATGAACCAATAAGTGGGACAGCACGCTGATGTTTTTCTCTCTCTTTCTCCCTCCTCCTCTAAAATCAAAATCAAAATAAAAAAGATACGTAAGTGGACTGGCAGGTTTGCACAGGATGTGAGGGTGAGTGGAATCTTTAAACTGGGAGCTCGCCAGGCCGCAAGAGCACCCATTTGCTTGCGCTGTGTCTGGAGAGGCTGTCGGGGGAGGTGGGGCAGCCCCTGCGCGTTTCAGTGAGACGTGGGTTTGTCTGCAGTGATTTCAGGTTTGCGTTCTCCGGCCCTCTTCCCAGGCCCACTCCCCACAGAACCCTGCTTGTTTCTCTGTCTGCAGTTGTGTCTTCTCTGTGACCGTCTCCCTGCCTGCCGTTCTCCCCGCCCGGAGTCCGTCTGCAGGGCAGCCGACTCCCTGAGTCCAGCTCCCTCAGAATTCTGGGAAACCCCCATGTACACTGCTTCCTCGGGGGTCGCCCAGCCACTGGTTGGGGCCTCTGCGCTTTTCTGATTCAGGACTTCCTCCCTGGAACATGTTTCTTTAAAGCTTAGATTTTCAGGTTGAGACGGTGGCTACTTTATAATCACTTGTAGCACTGCCAGCACTGTAGAGAATACAGGCTAAAGTCATGTATCGAGTAATAGGGCTGCTTAAAAGCCGCTTCCTTGGGCATTGTGGTTGATTGCTTGACCCGGTCACAAAGGTCATCTGTTACTGAGGAGAGGCGTTTGCAATGAGAACCAGAATTCAGGTCTGTCCTGGAACAGAAGCTGCCTGACCTCTCAGGATGTATAACGTGAGGACAAGACGGAAGGGCCTGCCTGGACAGCGTCATGGACAGGCCCCGCGTGTGGTCCACCCCAGCCTCCGGCTGTGCCGCTGGCTAGAGTGGACCGTGTGGGCATGCAGCCCCTCCCAGCAGTGTCGAGTGGGCGTGGGGTTGGCGGGAAGGGAGCAGCAGGGCCTGCCCTGAGAGGACAGTCTTGCACTTGGAGCCCCGTTGATTCATTGGCCCTGTGAAGTGTGCTTGTGTTTGTCCGAGCTCGTGGGTGGGGTTCCGGGGCCTCTCAGGTGTCCCCCTGTTGGCGTCTTTGGCCCTGCTGCCGGCCTAGAAGCAGCCGTGGTTCCAATGTCAGTCCATGATTTCCTCTTTGCTCCAGACACGTGGAGCCATGGGCAGGAGCACCCCGGAGAGTGGACTACCAGGCAGACTCCTGGGCCTGGGCCCCACGGTGACGAGTGGACCTGGAACATGGGCCTGGGAGCTGGTGCTTGTAAGGGTTGGCTAGGCGTCCCCTAGGCAGGTGGTCCCAGCTGGTGGCAGAGGCTCCCCAGCATTTGCTGGACTTAGGCGTGGCCAAGGGGAACGCAGTCCAGGCTGCGTGGTGATGAAGAGTTGGGGGGAGGGGTGCTTCTCCTGAGGGCCTGCAAAGGGCTCTGTGAACGGTGCGGCTGTGCCAACAACAGCGGTTCTGTAAATACATTGTTTAATGCGTGGAAGTGTGTGTTTCCGTCCTCGGAGAGGGTCACACTGTGCCGTGTCTTTCTCCCGTGCCCTCCAGGTCAAGGATCGGGGCCCCGAGGCCACTCGGAGGTTCTTCAACTGGTTCTACTGGAGCATCAACCTGGGGGCCATCCTCTCGCTGGGGGGCATCGCCTACACCCAGCAGAACGTGAGCTTCGTGGCCGGCTACACCGTGCCCGCCGTCTGCATCGGTGTCGCCTTCCTCATTTTCCTCTGCGGCCAGAGCGTGTTCATCAGCAAGCCCCCTGACGGCAGCGCCTTCACTGACGTGTTCAGGATCCTGGCCTATTCGTGCCGCCCTCAGAAGCGCACTGGAGACGGCGATCGAGGGGGGTGAGCGCTCGGGCCCCGTCACAGGTTCGGCCGATGGGGCTGGCTGACCACTGCCGCCGCGTGCCTGCCCAGGCCTGTCACGTGCTCTCTGTGTGTGGGGCGCGCGCTGAGTGGTGGCAGTGCCGCACACCTTTAACCTCACAGCCGCTCAAGGAGGCGGGTGGGCAGCGTCTCCACCTGACTGCCTGACCAACGGCCCGACCAGAGTGCGGGCTTTTCCCTTCTGACCTGCACGTAACCCTTGCCGTTGGTGCCGAGGGCGGCTCCGGCTGCTGCGTCGGGTGGAGGCGGAAGTTCGCAGGGCACCTGGGAGACAGTTGGTGTGCTGCACACTTCTCTCACTGTAGAGAGCTTTGTGGTCGGTCCATGTGAGTGGGAAGCGAGGCAGGGACTCCTTTTGGGGCCCCTCTCTGTGCCCCCACTGTGCGATGCTGCCCCTCACCACGGGCGGCACCTCACCCAGCGTCCCTGCAGCGGGCCGGTAGCAGAAGGACACAGCAGCAGGACGGAGCTGCTGGGAGGGCATTTCCCCCCGTCAGCACAGGACTTCCCAATGTGAGCTCCGAAGGCCCCGCGCGATGCGGTTTTAAAGCTGAAAGCCCATGTCCCGGGGAAGTCCCGTAGTTCAGGCGCAGGGGACAGACGGGCCAGCCCTCCTGCATGCAGGTTCATAAAGAGAAGTTAGGAACTTAGCCCAGGGAGAGTCCTCAGAATATTTCTCTTTGGTTATTTGTTGAAGTATAATTTGCATGTAGTAAAATGCACCCCTTTTGGACACATAGTTTAAGGGCATGAGACAGGTGCGTTCCACTGTGTCACCACTGTGTGGTCAGGGCCTCTGCTGTGTCATCACTCCAGGGAAGTCCCAGGGACTTGCCTAGCCAGTCCCCCCAGGGAGTGTTGTGGTCAAGGTTGGCATTCCTGGGGTGGGGGGGTCCCCGAGCCCGAGTGGATGGCTCAGCCCTGTTCTGCAGGTCAGCCCCACCCCTGCCTCCTTGGGCTGGTCTGCGTGTCTGCGTGTGTCTGAGTTTGTTCTTGGAGTCAGGACAATGGCTGTGTCCTCCCCGGGGTGGACCGGAAGCTGAACTGAAGCAGCCTTTGTGGCTCTGCCCTGCGCCCTGCACAGCACCCCCAGCCGCCTGGCTGTCCTCGCTGACCTGCAGTTCTTGGTCAGTGTGGCTTTCCAACTTGACCATCAGAGTCCCCCGTCGGAGCCCACTGAGTCCTTTGCAATCAGGGCACTCTGCCTCTGCAGCCCAGCCAGGGGCTCGGCCAGGCGCTTAGCCAGAGCTGGCGTCCGAGTGGGAAAGCCGGGCTCGCCTCCAGCGGTGGAGTCTGCAGACAGAATGCCATCTGCGCACCTCACTCTTGGGTGGAGCCCCTCACTGGGCAGGGACCATGTGGCTAGTTCCTGGAGGACACCACAGCCCTGCAGGCGTTTGGGGGTTTAATGCGCAATGACTCAGGGGAGAGGGTCTGGCCATCGCTCCCCTTCAGGTCTGACTGTGGAGGCCTCCTGCGGCACACCGAGAGGGAGTGGCCCCACCTGAGAAAAGCCAGTGGTCTGGAGGGTTCCCTGATGCATGCCCACCAGCCCCCTGATGCGTGGGGCCCTTTCCTCTGGTGTGGGTTCCGTGTGGAAGACGACTTAGTGCTGAGTTACAGTGAGAAGTCCAGTCAGCTGCCTGCCCAGCGTGGACGTCAGCGTCCCGGGAGAGTGCGTGTGTGGGTGGGTGCGGCCCTTGTGCTCTTGTCTGTGTCCTGTGCTGCAGGGAGCCTCGGCTCTGCGGGGGACCCTTGGGTGCTGCAGAATGAGACACTGAAGTTGTGGGGGGATGTACCCGCAACCTGTGTGAGCCGTGCTTGGTGAGAGTGGATTTTGTCACGTGGCACCGAGTGTGTCGGGAAAGTGTAGGCAGTGCGATGCAGCAGGTTGTGACTGTGGCCATGTGAGGTGGGGAGGGCTCTGCATTCCCCTCTGTGGCCCCTCTCCCCCCGAATGAGAGCAGCGATGGCAGTGTGAGTGACTGAGGGTTCCACTTTGTGCTTTTCTCTGATTGTTTCTCCGGGAGACGAAGCAGTGTAAGGGCAGGACTAGCTGCTTGTAGCCGTGTTCACGGGCCCCCAGTGCCCAGGGAGTGGGCGCCCAGTGAAACTTGGTTTCTCTGTCCAAGGTAGGATGAAACGCTGAGTGACAGTTGTCAGTGTCCAGCCTACTCTGAAGGCTCACATTTAAAATGAAGTGTTCCGAGATGAAACGATTGAGGCAGCTGGTAGCTCTGCTGCAGGGCAGCAGTTTGCAGACGCAGGAGCAGGCGGCTGCCGCCTAGTCAGTTCCCCAGGCGGGGGGTGGTCTCAGCGGGGACTGGGTATCTCCTGCTTTTTCTGGGTCTGAAGACTACCGTGCAATTAAGACAGCTTTTTTTCTATTTTGCTCCTGAGGACGATAGAGCGCGTTCCTACGTTAGTGTCTCAGGGCTAGAGAAGGTCTCAGCGCCATCCACTGGGGCGTGGTCATTTTATAAAGAGCGAAACAGACCCAGGGCAGGCGAGTGAGCACAGCTGTTCACGCAGGAGCCGGGACCAGGAGTCCTGAGCCGCTGACCAGCCAGCACACTGGAGCCGAGGGCGAAGCCTGAGGGCTGGCGCACAGGGCGGCTGGCGTCCTGACCAGCGGGGCCTCAGCTCTCTGGGTGGGCTCAGACCCCCGCCCAGCTCAGCTTCGCTGCCCGGCCCACTCCTTGCCCTCTCTGTGCCCTAGCTCCCCCCAGTGCAGGGAGCTAGCTAGCAGGAGCAGCCTGGGCCTCCTGGGGCTGGTCCCTTTCCTCCACGCTTCCCGATAGTGGGAGGTACCAGCGTGCCCACCAGGGCAGCCCTTGGGTGCGCAGTGGCCGCACTGCAAATGCACCTGCACAGTGTGTCCATTCGTCACTGCGGATTAGCGGTCAGGCAGACCTGGGACAAATCACCTGGTGGGAAGTCCCGACCGTGCAGTGCAGAGGAGAGCGGCTGGTGTGAGCGGTACAGAGCAGCCGCGGCTCACTTGGGGCGGGCGCTGCTGTGGCCCTTGGTCAGCTGCCCGGCGTCCTGGGTCAGGAGCAGCCTCGGAGGCTCCGCGCCCTGTTCCCAGGCGGATGGTGACACTGAAGCGGGTTCGGAGCTGCCAGCTGCCCCCACCTGCAGAGTTAGGGTGTGACCGAGGACGCGCTCTCTGGGAGGGAAGAAAACTAACTCCTTCATTTTGTCTCCTGAAGTGAAGGCAGTGGAGGCTTTCCGCCCTCTTCTTCTAAACACAGTCTGTTTGGTTCATGTAAGATGTCTCATGGAGGGCCCTTCACGGAAGACAAAGTGGACGACGTGAGCGCTCTGGTCAAGATCGTCCCTGTGTTCTTGGCTCTGATTCCGTACTGGACAGTGTACTTTCAAGTGAGTGGCAACGACAGGTCCCCTTCTCCCCGCAGGTGTGAGCCGGGCACAGGCCGCGGCCGCCCTTGGAGTCGGGGGTCCGAGGGTCTTTTCCCCAGGACTCGGATCTCGGAATCTCGGTTTTAGTTACAAACTCATTTTTGCTGATTGAAGTGTTTTGAAATTGTTTCCGAATGGAAGTGAGGAGCGGGGCTCCTGGTGTCCCTCCAGCCCCACCTCCCCTGCTGAAGTCTCCTTTGGGGAACTCTCAGTCCTTTTTCACGCCAGTCAGATAACAGACTCGTCTGCTTTCCGTCCCGCGCACGGGGCGTGGGGCTGCGGAGTGCCGGGGCCCACCTGCTGCAGGTGCTCACGGGCCGAGCCGTGGCCGTGCGCTGGTAACGATGCCGCCTCTCGCCGCAGATGCAGACCACCTATGTCCTGCAGAGTCTTCACCTGCGGATCCCCGAGATCTCCAGCATCACGGCCACCACGCACACGGTGAGGACGGGGCGGCGGTAAGATGGGCTCCCGGGTTCCCGTGCTGCGCGGGTCCCTCCCGCCCGTCCTGGGGGCTGCCTCGGGGGTGGGAGCAGTGGGCACGGACCGACGTGCGCGTCGACATGGGGTTCACCTCTTCTACAGACTTCCCCGTGGCTTGTGCCGCGTCCCGGGTGTCTGGTTGACAAGCGTGTGTTCTTGCCCGAGTTGCGCCCCCTCGTGACAGGCGCGTCACACCCATAGTCTTCACCGGGGGCCACAGCAGCCTCACGGTTGCCTCCGGGCGGCCGAAATAACTTTAGGACAGTATAAGCGTAACCATTCCTTAACTGTTAAGGAGTCGAAATGACCTTCGACCCCGTGAAGGGGCCGGTGAGGCTGCTGTAGCCCCCAGCGAAGAGCAGTGAGACACCCCTGCCTTAGCGTGCAGAAGGCAGCGCAGACCCCCCAGAACTACGTCTCCTCGGCGCAGACGTCTGGCCCCGAGACCCTTCCCCAGGAGGTCAGACCCCACAGAAACGCCCTGGAAGCCAGTGTCCCCCCAGCCAGATACCGGCTCCCTGGGGCCCGCTGGCCTGCAGAGACGTGACCGCGACCGTGTGTCGCCCGCAGTTCCCGGCCGCCTGGCTGACCATGTTCGACGCAGTGCTCATCCTGCTGCTCATCCCACTCAAGGACCGGCTGGTGGACCCCGTCCTGAGGCGGCGTGGCCTGCTGCCGTCCTCCCTGAAGAGGATCGCCGTGGGCATGTTCTTCGTCATGTGCTCCGCCTTCGCCGCCGGTGAGGGGCTCTTCCGTCCCCTCCACTCCGTGCTGGCTGTGGGCCCCTCGCAGGTGTCCAGGACACCCCCCGAATGGCTGGCAGCAGACGTCCTGTTTCTCGGGGTAACGGCGGAGCGTAAAGGGCCGCCGCTCTTGTGACTTCCAGGGATCTTGGAGAGCAAGCGGCTGGAGCTCGTGAAGGAGAAGACCATCAACCAGACCATCGGGAAGGTCGTGTACTTTGCGGCCGACTTGCCCATTTGGTGGCAGGTGCCCCAGTACGTGCTCATCGGCATCAGCGAGATATTCGCAAGCATAGCAGGTAAGGGCGGGGGCCGGGCGTCGGGGTGAGCGGAGCAGCACAGCCGTGGCCCATCCTTGCACGGGGGGCCAGCTAGGGCAGAGGCGCCGCCTCCGCCTGCTTGGGCAGGCACGGCGGCTCAGGACAGAGCTGGGCAGGAGACAGGTGCTGGCCAAGGCTCCCCTGTTGTGGTCTGAAAACCACGTCCCAGAACCATCACCACCATCATCCTCTCCCACTTTGAGGGCACTCGGGAAGGGGGCGTGAAGCAGGGGAGACCCTGCGGGCGGCCGGCACCAACTCCAGGTCCATCCACCCCTCAGTCATCCTCCTGAGGGCGCAGACTCATCCCCATTCAGAGCTGGGGCTCAGGCCTCATCGGCAGCGGCCTGGGCTTTGCTCTCACCGGCTACTCCATCCCTGGGGAGCCTGAGCTGCACAGAGAACATGACTGATCCCAGCTGACGGGCTGTCGAGGGTGCCATCGGTCTCTGTGGCCCTCCACTGGGGACACTGCAGCACCTGCTGGGCCTTCAGGGCCGACCTCCGGAGAGGTCCTCGTGCCCGGGTGCGCGCCTTGTGGCCTGACGCCTGTTTCTTTGGAACCAGAAGTCAACCTTTCCAATCAGAGCGGGGGGGTGGCTCGGGCCTGCAGGTGTCACTGCTGTTTGAGAGCTGGGACATGGCTCCCTGCGTCACTGTGGTTGGGACCCGTCACCTGAAGGGGAGAAGTGTCATGCAGGCAGCCCTGTCGGGCAGAGCGCCAGCCACTGCCGCTCACAGACACGCGCCCCCACCCCACCCCACCCCACCCCGCAGGCCTGGAGTTCGCGTACGCGGCTGCACCCAAGTCCATGCAGAGCGCCGTCATGGGCCTGTTCTTCTTCTTCTCCGGCGTTGGGTCCTTCGTGGGCTCAGGCCTGCTGGCACTAGTGTCCCTCAAGGCCATCGGGTGGATGAGCAACCACTCGGACTTTGGTAAGGACAGCATCCTCCTTTTAGAAAGGGATAGGGTGGGGCCCAGGGCTCAGGCGGTGGTGAGTGCCGAGCCAGCGGCCGCCCCGGGGCGGCGTGTGCCAGGCAGGGCCTCCCAGGCTGGGCCGTTCCTGAGGCACAGGGGCCTCTGCTGCCGCGGCGCGGGGGCACACCAGGCCCTGTGTTTGCTTCGCTCCCTGTTTGTCTTCCTGGCGTCACACTGTCGTTGTCTGCTACTAAAGACACCGACAGGGTGGGGCTGCCCATCCCGGGCAAGCGCACGTGTCCCCTGATCAGCCGTGACCAGACGTCGCAGCTGGCGCCAGTGAGTGGCGGCGTTGTGGGCAAGCGCCAGTGAGTGGCGGCGTTGTGGGCATTAGAGAATCACGAAGATGGGTTTTGTGTTTCCAGATTCACAGCGGGTTTTAAGTGGGCCCAGAGAGCAGGTTTCTTCCCCGTGTGTGCATGTCGGCTGCGTCCGCGCTGTGCCGTGGTATCCCTGAGAGGACGTCCCCTCGTCCCTTCCTCAGCCGTCAGCGCTGCCCCAGGCCTCCCTGTGAATGTGGGGACCTCCCTAAAAGAGCTGGGGGTGGGGGCACGGACCTGCTGCTGGGGGGGCATGGGATGGGTGTCTGCACCCTGCCCCCCCTCAGTCTGGGCGAGGAGGCCGGTCGGCAGTCTTCTCTCGTGGACGCTTTTTGGAGGCAGACGAGCGCGCCGGGCTGTCCCGCCCGTCTCCGCTCCTTCGCCCTCTCAGCGGCTCTGCCGGCACAGCCTGGTCTTCCCAAGGCCGTGGATGGAGACAGGCTGTGTTGCGGCGGTCTTGGGGCGGGCGCCGCGGGGATGCAGCCCTTTGTCGGACAGGCGAGATGGTGGAGTTTGGGGAGCGGGGCCCCTCTGCCGTGCTTGCAAGAGCAGGTGCACACGTGCTTTCCCCTTAGTGGCCGCAGGTGAGGGCCAGCCCGAGCTCAGGAGGGACAGGTGCAGCGGAGAGTCCTCCCGACTGTCTGTCAGCGCCGCTCACAGCCCTCTCCTCCCCGCCCCCCACAGGCAACATCAACGGCTGCCACCTCAACTACTACTTCTTCCTCCTGGCCGCCGTCCAGGGCGCCACGCTCCTGCTCTTCCTCGTCATCTCCGTGAGGTACGACCGGCAGCGCGCGCGGGCCAGTGGGGCAGTGACACCCGCCAGCAGGAGGGCCTGACGTCCCCGATGTCCTCGCGGCCCGGAGACCAGAGTTCCAGGGGGCACTGGCCACGTGCTGAGCCCAGCCAGGGCTGGGCCCCCGACGGCCGGGCGGCGTCTTCTCCTCCCAGCGATGGGCCAGGCAGGTGCCTTCCCCGGAGTGGCTTGTGCTGGGCGGGGCTGCTGGAACCAGGGCGCGGCAGCGCATCCCTCCTGTCCGGCTCGTCTGTCCATCTGCAGCTGGCTCCGTCAAGGCCCGCCTGGCCGCTGCACACGTTTGTGGGCGTCTTCGTGACTCGCACACACGTTAGCATCGTCCCTGTGCAGCCGTGTGCTCCGGCTGGTTTTTCTTTCTGATTAACAAGCGTCTGCTTCTACATGGACCGTGTCAGGGCCGAGCGCTGGTCTCTGCGGCGAGCCCCTCCCTGCCGGCGGTGCAGGCCGGGCCGAGTGAGTTTATCTGCTGCTTCGAGTGTGCTTCTCTTTAAGCCGTCGACACTGCTTTTCTTTCAGTGAGTGAGAACGTGAGTCAAGGAATATTTAAGTCTGTGTGTTCTGCCTCAAGCCGCAAAACAAGTTTCAGAGGGTTCAGCCTTGCCTGTGTCCTCTCGAGTGATTCCGTCTCGGGGGCTGAGACCGGAGACGGGTCGGGGAGCTGTAAGGAAAGGTCCTTTTGAACAAAATTGATACGATTGTTAAATGCTAACTTGAACTGTTTGCCTAGTCGTTGCCATTTGTATAGTTATTTCTACACATAGGTCAGGATTTTGATTTTGTTAAATAAACTATTCTGTACTTGTCACTGATTTTTGGTGTAAGCTTATCAAAAACACCTCAAATCGAGACCCATTAACTGGTTCCCTTCCTGGCCTGCCCACAGGCATTTGCGTCAGGGCTGGTGAGCCAGGGCCTGTCGGTCCCTGAGTCAGCCGTTCACGAAGCTCGCGGTGAAGCCCCCATTCCTGGCACAGCTCTGCGGCCCTCCAAGTAGCGGTTCTGAAGCCGGCTCTGTGTTGAAGTGCAGAATTACAGAATTACATTTGGAGAAAACAAACACAAAAATCCCAAGTCTTCCTCCTTTCCTTTTTTTTTTCTCTTTTTTGGTAATATGAAGTACAGAAAAACCACAGAAAACTACAAGCCAATCTAATGGGTGGGGTTCGGCTCCCCTGAAAACCTGTCACCCCGGCACTCAGAGTGGGGGTTGGTGTGTGTTTGCTTTAAAACAACACAGTAAAAAAGGTTGAAAAGCCTGGGAAATACATTAACCCCCAGGGGTGTCTGCCTTCAGGACATACTGTACTTGGAAACTATGGACCCACGCTCTGAAAATAGGCTTCTCCGTGAGGAATTAGCCAGGGGCTGGGAGGGGAGGAGGAGGAGGAGGTGGGGTGACAAGGAGCCTGCAGGGCCCCCTCGTGCAGTTCATGCTGACACCCAGCTGCCCTGCCTGGTGTGCCCTGCCCACCTTACCCGGGTGCCCGCCTTTGGGCTGGGCCCTGTGTGCTGGGTGCGTGGACGTGTGAGAGAGAAACCAACCCATTAGCTGCCTCTCATGCACCCCCACTGGAAACCTGGCCCGCAACCCAGGCATGTGCCCTGACTGGGAATCGAACCCTTGGATGGACCTCTTGGTTCGCAGGCCGGCACTCCGTCCACTGAGCTGCACTATCCACAGCCATTGTGTGATTCTTTGTAAAACATTGCAAACTTCACGTCAGTGAGTCCTTCCACAATCACAGGGGGCCCACACGGAACCTTGACCGCTTGTAAGTTCTAGGTTGTTAGAAACAGAGGATCTTCAGTTTTAACGAGTCGCCCCACCTGGTGCAGAACAGCCCATCCCTCGGGAGCCCAGGCCCTTCAGGGGCGAGGCCCGTGCCACTAGGGCCCAGGAGTGACACTGGTAAAACAGGCCTGTATTTCACGGCCCCTTGCAAGACCAATGAGGCCATTTGAGCCCACGTTTTAAGTGGCTCACTGTAAACACCGTGCTCCTTGGGAAGTGGGACCTGTGGAGGAAATAACACACACCACATGCCCTTTCGAACCAGCACATTAAGTAACAGTCAAACACAAAGGCAGGCGGCTCAAGGCTGCCCAGCTGGTCTACCTTATGCTCCACACCGGAAGTCGTCTGTGCCACGGCGGGTGGGACTCGGCTCCTGTCACGGCTCCCAGGTGGTGCAGACAGGAGCTGCCGCTGTGCCTGCTTCTCTCGTGGCCTCGGGACCTAGCAAGACGGGGAGGGAGACAGGGCCGCAGACCGCTGCCCTACCAGCCCCCCTGGGACCCTGGGGTCCCAGTGGTGGAAGTGGGAGGCAGGCAGCCGATAGGACCATCCCTGCGGCATCTCCAGTCTGTCTCTAACTACTCCCTGCTGGGCAGCCAGGGCTACTGTCATTGGTTGTTCTTCAAAGTGGACCAGTATCTTCATCCTCTTTGGAGACACCCAGGCGTGAATGAGTCATTTCTTCCACGCACCACACCTCCGTGTCTTCCCCAGACACGCCCTCAAAGGATACACCCAGGCTGGGGGTGCAGTGCAGGGTCTTGTGCAGCAGATGGTGTCTGGAGCCCGCGTCCCCACAGGCCGGCTGTGGTCAGGGAAGGGTCTGACCCCCAGTGCTCCAGGTTCCAGGGCTGAGCACATGCAGGGGGAGGTGTCTCCAGGAGTCAGTCGTGGGAGCCCAGGGGTGGTGGGCGGGACAGGAGAGACCATGGACAGATGAGGGGAGAGGACAGGCACCCAGGGACACACCACGGAGCTTGCCCCGATGGGACAAGGAGAGGGAGGCGATGATCACCAGGGGCCGTGCAGGGCAAGGGAAGTGTTCACACCTTTTTTAAAGAAGAAGTGGGGACTTCCGGCCAAGATGGAGGCGTAGGTGGAAACACCGTACTTCCTCTCACAACCAAGATTAAGGACAACAAATATTTATAAACAATAACACAACCAGAACACAGAAAATTGAACTACGGAAGTCCGACAACGATTCAACCAGACCGGTAAGAGGGGCGGAGTCAGCAGCCGGGGGAGAGGGAAAGCGGCAGGAAAACGTGGTGGCTGCCAGGCTTGGGAGCGCCGGGCGGCGCAGGTGGCGTGGAGCTTGCAGACCCCAGACACAGGGAGGAGACAAGCAGGGCATGCAGGGCACGCAGGGCAGTTGGCCAACCGTGGACACACATTCGCGTGCAGATAAACTAGGCAAGAGCGGGCAGTGAGACGGACCTCACAGCGCAGGGCCCCAGCGACGGGCAATAAAGCCTAAAAACACCAACTGAAAAGGTACCAGGAAAGGCTCCCAGCCTCACAGGAGAGGTGGCCGGGGAGACCTGCAAGGTCCCGGAGTGTGCATAGGCCCTCCCACCTGGGAACCAGCGCCAGGGGGACCCAGTTTGCTTGTGGGAGGCAGCAGAGTGGACGCAAATTCAAGAGAGAGTGGAACAGGCGCCATTGTTCCCTCTCTGACCCCGCCCCCACAGACAGCCTCACAACTTGGCGACTAGGCTGCGCCGCCCTGGTGAACACCTAAGGCTCCGCCCCTCATATGCAACAGGCATCACCTGACCAAAAATGACTCAAACAGAGGAAAAGCTCAGAGCCCCAGAGCCAATACTTTTAAGCAAGCAAGAGATAGCCAACCTATCAGATGCATAGTTCAAAGCACTGCTAATCAGGATGCTCACAGAATTGGTTGATTTTGGTCGCAAATTAGATGAAAAAATGAAGGCGTTCATAAGTGAAATGATGGAAAATGCACAGGGAACCAGTAGTGATGGGAAGAAAACTGGGACTCAAATCAATGGAGTGGACCAGAAGGAAGAAACAAACAGCCAAGCAGAAAAGAATGAAGA
>PVKM010030638.1:0-17195 GCA_004027735.1 Carollia perspicillata
TTAATTCTAGAGAGGATTCTAATAGCAGACCTCATGAATTTGTTTGCAGTATTTTAGGTGCATATGATACACGTTCCTGTTTCAATGTCTATAAGGTTTTGTTAGAATTTCAAAGAGATCTAATCCAAAAGTGGTGGCATCCCACCCCACTCCTTCATGCAGGTACTATGAGAGGTTTCAATAGTACTGAGTATGGTCCCTCCTTGTGCTTCCAATTTCACTAATAGGAAAGAGGCACAATCTTACCCTCTGTGTTATGTGGATCACTAATTGAGCAAGGTTTTCTAAGAACCCACTTGGCCTTGGCTGGGTGGCTCAGTGGATTGAGTGCAGGCCTGCAAACCAACAGGTCACTGGTTTGATTCCTGGTCAGGGGCACATGCCTGGGTTGTGGGCCAGGTCCCTAGTAGGCGTGGGGTATGTGAGAGGCAATCACACATTGATGCTTCTCTCCCTCTCTTTCCCTCTCTCTAAAAATAAATAAATAAAATCTTAAAAAGAACCCACTTGTTTCAAACTTCATTCTGTGCTCAAACTAAGGAAGTATATCTTACCTCATGTACATCAAAGGAAACACCTTTCTATTCTATGACCTTCTTTTGTTTCAAGCTGTCATGTCAATAAAGTTGTTGCAGGAAAAAATTCAAATAGGAGTATGGCTATAAATGGAGAACTCCTTAGATCCTTCCTTCTCCCTGGCAGAAACTCTTCCTTTTCCCCCGATTAGGGTAAGTTAATTGTATTTGAATGAATAATTCTAATAAAGCACTGACCTTTAATACCATCTGCTTTTTTTTAATTTTGATTCACTGTCAGTCACTCCAAAGCGAGCCACTCCAGAATGTGAGCGGTGGAAAGAAAGGCCAGTATGTACAGAGAGGAGAAAAACAAACATGCAGAGCTAGATGCCACTGCAGGTAAACATGTGCATGGCAGGTCTTACAACAAGATGTGAACTGACTGCTTAGAGGAGTCAGCGATAATGTGGGAATCAGTCAGTCCACAGGTAGGCTGAATTCAAACTTTTCTCCCTATCAAGAAGGTAACAACTATTGTTCTTTGTATAAAATCAAGAAAAGACAGAAAAGTAAGAAAAAAATGGAAAAACAAAACAAAATAAAAGTCATCTGAAATCTCATCACTTAAAGACAATATTTGTGACTACTGTTAATATTCCAGAATATATCCTCCTAATCTTTTTTCTATGTTTATATACATATATTACATACATAAGAAATGTATGTAATTATATACACATGAAGTGTATGTATACATACTTATATTCATTTATTTGAAAATTGAATTATGCTGTGTATAACATGGTATGTTCCTTCTGAGGGTTTCTTTCAAGAGGTATTAGTGGATTTTTCACAGATACTTATGCGGATATCAATGAAATCATTGCAGTCATTTTATTTAAACTCAATAACAATTTCTTACTCATGTACTATATTTAGAAATAAGTAGAACCACCAAAGACTTTACACACAAAAGTGTGTATATTTATTTATTCATTCAATATATAACTGAGTTTCTATTGTGAAAACACAGAGCAGTGAACAGACAAAAATATATAAAAGTGTGTTGCATGTGCCCTCTGACACAAAAGGTGGGGTAGGGGCAGGTAGTGGGAATGGGCTGCAAATTAGCAGTCCTCATTATCTGCCACCACAGAGCTCCCATACTACAGGAGGCAGTGTGGCAGGACCAGGGTCCCACCTTGGAAATACAAGAAGTTCTCAGCAAACTAATGTTTCTTACCCTAAAATTCCTCAGAGATGCTGGACTCTATTTCATACCTTTGTTTACTTTTATTGTAATAATATTATTGTAAAATACTGCTCAATCAAATGATTTATCTGTCTGGGAAACTCTGCCTGAGAACTAGGTATTCTGAGATTCTGAAATGTGCACAGAGAGGCTGATAGTTTTTGAGGGCCCTCATGCCAGGCCTGCTGCTCAGATGTGCCAATTCTCAGCTTCGGGCCCACAAATTCTCAACCTCTTTCCTCAGAGGGCACAGAAAAGAATCCAATTGGCTACTAAGTAGCACACAGACATAGTGTTACTTACTGGCCAATAAATATTTTCCATTACAAACAAGGTGGACTTTGCATAGACAAATTGGTTTCATAGAAATTTTGGCTTCATCTCAGATGAGTTCATGACAATCAGTGAGTGTTGCGTTATCTGAGGAGCCATTCTAGGTCCTATCAACTAAGTACAGGGTATGTATTAAAGTATTTCTCATCAGTCATTACCTTCATTCATGTATACATCTCCAGTGCCTACTGTTATACTTAGGCATTCAAATATCAAACAAACAAACACAATTTATAGGAAATGAACTATTTTGGGATCTACAGGCATCTTGACCCTATGGTATAATCCCCTTCTCTTAAGCACAAGCACATGTAGCCCAGAGAGTCAAAATCATTTGGTTGAATCACACAGTGATGTCAATATAATTGTATTTCAAAGATGTTTTATAGGGAAAAAAGAAAATTAATGAATATTATGTCAGCTATGGAAGTGGGATGTCTTCAGTAGCAGTAGAAATGTCTGTTTTGAATTACCTAAGCATACTCTTGTAAGAACTCAGGTGGATTATCAAGAATATTTGATATTTTAAAAATTGGGAGTGGCAAGTATATATGATTTCTTAGGTGATAATGTATAAGTACAGCATACCTCTATGTTTGAGATTCATTAAAACAAAATGGAAAAAAAAACACATAGTATAACATTAAATTTGAGAAGGTGTTTAATATAATCTCAGCTGGCAACAAGGATTAAAATATAGTTTAATGTCTAATTTGATTCAAAATGTATTTCTTAGTGAGAAGCTAAAATGATTCACTATATATGGTTTTGACTAAAATAATATTTTGTGAGACTCTAATAAGATATGAATGCCCCATGAGCCAGGCTGGCTCAATTCAGTGTTCATCTTAATTAGTTAACATTAGCCATCATTAGGGTTTTATATGATACAAGGCACATTACTTAGTAACTTGCTGATAGATCACATGGAACTGTATCATAATACATGTTATCAATCATCAATTTCCCTGGGCTTTCTTAATACCTAGCTTTTATTTTAAAAGTCAAGGTTAATGTTAAGTGTTACACTTCAGCTGAAAAAGTTAAAAAGAATATTGTTAATTAACAGTGTTAATTAAATGTTAATCATGTAAATGAAGGCATTTTTCATTCACTTGCCCAGTAAATTATAGTCAGGTAGATCTCTCCTAAGTTATTAGAGATGACTTAGGAAAATGGCATCCACGAATAGAAAATGGGGAGAAAAACTGAATAAAACAAAACAAAACAAAAATTTAAACATGAACATAGGTTTTGCTTGTCTATTTTTTGTGACATGGGGCATCTACATTTATTTCCAGATATCTACCTGAGTGATATAAAGAAGGTTATAGATAAAAAGGAAAGTATATTTTTTCAGATAGTGTGATATTGGAATGTCTTTTTCACAACAAAACTAACCCTGGCCTGACAAAAGATGCAGACCATGTACTCTTGGCTTCAGCATTCTGAATTAGTGGATATAAGATAATTTTAAACAGTGTTTTCATAATTGTGAAATTTACAAAGCATCTAGAGACCTTTAAGCCAATAAGACCTTTTGGAAATGTTAAGCATCCTTAATATGCAAGCCTGTTTTATTCTTGTCCTATTGGCAATAATCATTGATACCAAAAAACGTTTACATTTTTATTATCACTAGCAAAAACAAACAAGCAAACGAATGCTTGTATTGCATGACTTCAGACCCAAGTGTAACATAAATTTATATCATTTCACATCTTAAGTCATTGTGTGATTTGATGCTCTAGGCTTAAATTTCTGTGGTCAGAAAGTGGTGATGACTCTCTTTGAGAAATGATGAAGATAAATGATTTCCAAAATACTTTGAAGAGAACAGGGTAAGGTCTGTCCAGAAAGTATTTAACCATGTAAAATGAAAAATACATACATTTATTTAAGAAGATACAAGATATAAGAACCATTGTACATAGAACAATGATGCCTTTGTCCCCTTCAAAGTGGTCACCTTGGGACCTCATACAGCTCTCCCAGCATCATCAGCATTATATTCCTTCTGCTCTGGTAGCAGAAGCCATAGAATGAATTTTGCCACAACACATCTCACCCCAAGATCCTGCTGACACTGGATCACAAAATCCTGGTCACAGTAGTTTTTAGAGTCCCCAGATCAGCTTCTAGTTCTCACACTGTCAGTCACCAATCTTTGCTGACTGTAACCTATACATGTTCAACGTTCTCAGGTGTTTTGCTTGTTTCAGGCCTTCCAGAATGTGGACCACTTTCAATAGATTTTTGACCATCTTTGGAGCACTTGTGCCACACTTTTATTTGTGCTGCACTCATTGCATCCTCCTTGATCCTTCTGAATCATCTGAATAATTTCTGCAGGGCAATGTTCAAGCTTAACACAAAATTTGATGCAGATTTGTTGCTCTACTCCTTCAGTCATTTTAAGTGCAACAGCCACACAGTACAGATGTTCCCTCAGTGGTGTCTATCACCCCCACTGACTAGTACAGTGAAGTCATCATTGTTCATGCATGTGCATGACAGTCCACTCTCCTTGTTTGCCAGGTTACATCAATGTCTCACAAACTGTTCTCATTATATTAACGATAGCTGGACTTTTCCTGGACAGTTCTCATGTATATTTTTCTTTGATTAAAATAGGTGGTGAAGTCATTTAAGAAAACTTGAAACCTCCAAGTCATGTTAGAGGCCTTCTTCATTTAGAGGTTTTGGTCCTGTAGCCAGGAGCTAAGGAGGAGGTAGAAGAAAATATCTTTATTTCAAAATTTTGCTTTCTTTCTCTTCTCTATCCCTACATAGAAAACACAGGCGTGTGCATACATGCACACACACAACCTAAAAGAAACTGCTTTCACGTGGAGATCTAAATCCAAACACTTCTTTGCTCGCAAATTTTCCTTTGAACTATCTGGGCATATCTACATCCATTATAGAAAAAATTACTTAAAAGAAGTTCCCTGTCTTAGGATGACTTTCAATGCCTCTCATTTAATAGATAGAAGCCAACACCATTACATTTTTCAGACTTTCCTTAAAATGAGTCATCATGATTGATAATCAGGAATGCCTACTCAGTTTATGAATACTTTTCCCACCTTTCTTATGTAGATTTATCAATTCTAGAACATTGTAAATTGAAGTTTGTGTATTTGTTGTTGAAACGCCAACTCTGGAAATTGATGTATTAGGAAAATTTTATTTCCAGAATTCTGCAACTAGATTGGCAATAGGATTCTCATGTCAGTTCACTAGAGTGCCCAATCTGTGGCATTCAGATGGAGGGCTTGTCCACAGAGCATGTGAAGGAACCACTGATGAGGGCCTTAGCAGAAGCATGCCAGCTGGCACAGGTGAGAGCCTTGGGCACATGGGTTAACTCTGTGATTAGTTAATGGAAGGCACATACCCCAGACAGCACAGAAGCCAGAATCTTCTGTTGTGCGGGGGACTGGCAAAGCTAGCAAGTAGCAATTTTTTGGGTTTGTTTTATAATTACTAACACTATTTAATAGACCCTGGTATACTCAGAAGTATAGGTAACAGAAGAGTTGAACACTTTATATTAACTCAACCAAGGAATTTTAACCTGATAGCATTTTGAAAAGAAAATTAATTTGCAAATTTAGAAAACAGTAAATATCTTGTGTGATATACAGTTATAGGATGAATGTATTAGAATTTTCTTGTTGGGAATTAATGGAATTCTCTGGTTTTCAAAACATTTTATTTTTTGATTGAAAATGTAGTTTATTTAGAATTAGACTACTCTCATATGAAAATCAAAATATGTCTTTTCACACTCATCCTTTCTCATTCGTTCATGTAAACCCCTCATTGTTGAAGGAAACTCTGGAAGTGTCTATTTTATAATAACAGGAATAAATAGAAAATCATATGCAAATATCTCAGTCATCTCCTATGATAAGAATAAACTCATGGGATTTCTCTCCCATCATGCATTTGTTTAATAAAAGCCCTGAATGGCATGCTTGCTTTTAATCTCAAGGTCTGACATTTTAAACATAAGATTTCTCAACTCTAGCTCTGGGGTCACAGAGGAATAGTGCACAAGCAAAGTTTCCAATTACTTTACATGACTTCTCCCCCTTCTTGATTTATTTTTTATTACTCTTTTGTTTGCTACTTAATGCAACTGGCAGTATATATTTATAACATAATTTTATTCTACGATGTATTCAATGTTGGCTAAAAAATAATGATTTTCACTTATGTGCCCATTTTTGTTAAGGAAATAAACCTAATCACATGTTGAGTCAGTGCTATAGACCATGCAATCCTGGGGAACAAAATATGTTCTCTGAGGAAGTATTCTCTTCTCCTTTCTCAAGGGCTCACGCAGGTCTTAAGAATAGATTTAACTTAGTAACACTTTAATTTATTGTGCTTTTCTGATTTGCTTTATTAAGTTATCAAGCCCTTAATATTAAAGCACTAAGTGAAACACTTGAGTATCTGAATTCTGAAAAGCAATGAAATGATGCATCTGAGGAAATTATCCTTCCTGTTTCCCTACTTATATTTAGCCCTTATACTGGGTTGGCCAAAAAGTTCATTACATTTTTTTCTGTAAAATAAAAAACACATTTTTTATTTTCAACAAGAACTTTATCGATTTGGGTATTTTGAGTATGTTGGCTATCTCTCATTATTGGCTTCTAGTGGGTAGAAGCCAGGGGTACTGCAAAACATCTTCTAATGCATGACAGCCCCACAGCAAAGAATTATTTGGCCAAAATATCAATAGTACCAAGCAACTTCACAAACCACTTTTGACAAGTTTGATCAGTTACAGCCTCTTCTCCATACACCACACAAATCTTTTTATTTTTTGCATTTTAGTTGTGTTTTTACCTTTCTTGAAATAATAAAGTATAACATGTTGAAAATGTTGAGTATTTTCTTCTATCTTCAATATTAAAATGGCTGCACAAAAACTAAACAATTCTGATAATTTTTTAATGCATGCTGATATCACAGCCATAACAATACAATCTAACAAAATTGTTTCAAATGAAGTTAAAGACAACTACACACTACTAGAGCCATCTTACAGGAAAAAAAAAAGGTAACAATTTTTTTCACTAACTCAATATTGTCTGTGTTGGCTTTCAATGTTTAAATGCCTAGTAATAGTATATATTGGAAGTACTATGACTAATTAGTTATATGATTGGTCATTGTCAGGAGCTGTTTTTAATTAAAAAAAAAGATTTCTCAATGGGAGAGAAAATCAGTATGCAGATGTGGGGGAGAGAAATAGTTTCTCTAAAATTGCAGGATGGTGTCCTGGAAATGTTGGCTTTAAAATTGGAAAAAAATTACCTCATTTTGGAAAAGTGAGGCAATTATCAAACTTAGTAATTCTTAGAAGAATTATCTCTTTGGTATAATGATTTGGGAGATGGTGCCTTGATTTCAGAACAGAATAGAACCAAACAGGATGGTATACAAAGTAACAGTTCCCAGATAGCTTCATGTGAAAGTCTTCTACCATTTATTTTTTCTTTGCAGCATATTAATAGCATTTATTTCTGCATCTGAGGTATAGACAGCTTTATTCCTTAAGTGGCAGCAACTTAAACACATGACTCTGTGCTGCCACAAGTAACTCCTGCTACAGAGTATGCAATGCTTTACCCAAAACATAAAAACTGAGTGTTTGTTTTCATAAGTCTTGGTATATTTTTTCTTTATTGTCTCTCCAAATCTGAGAACTTTGGCATTTGACTAATTTACCATTCATTTAAGGCTGGTAGCAATATCAGGAAAGAAATATGATAATCACTTGCTGCCACAAAGTATTCTATACACTGTTCTCTTTTTCAGCTCTGGTTTCACATGTGTTGGTTCAATGGAATATTCAATAGACATTTATAGGAAATAAATTGAGAGATGAATGTAAACCATATGGCATCTGGAGGTTTATTTGCAAAGTCCCTGCATCAAAGCTTTCTCCAGATCCTACCATATTAGCTCTGTTTTTCCAGGCCAGCAGAATCAGGAAGGTAACCACAGACTTCCTTGATGGAAAACACATGAAAAACAGAGCAAATCTTAATACGTAGCTGGAGTTGTGGTCAAGGAGCATCCCTTAAAATAACTTTCTTACTAGTGTTTTAACATACTGTTCAGAACTGTATTAATAATGTGAAAAAATTGATCTTGCTTAGCATTATCTTCCAAATTATAGGACAAATTTTTATTTATTTATACCAATAAAAATTATATCAATTTAGTGACATGTTATTGAAATCTCAGGACTATTTTTCAGGTTGGGTATGCAAGAATAAATTCCAATAAAAGAGAAATGCAATGCACAATATGGCATATGCACAGATCTACATTGGCATGTTTGTGAGTAGGAACAGAATGCTTACTTATACTAGTACACCCACATATACAACAGGCCACCTCACTGAATTTAGGAGAATCACATTGTTACAAATAATAGTTAAAAAACAGTGATTGGACAAGAATGAGAAATGGTTCTCAAACTTAATTGGTATACTAAAAAATTTCTTCAACCTTGAATACTCTCTGTGCAGTTAGTTACAGTTATATTACACCTGATAGCAAATTAATTTTTATGCAGCCTGTTATATAAACCATTATGAAATGTTGACAGTTTATTTACACACACACACATAACTTTTCACTTATTTTCCAAATAGTTTCCATTTTTCAATGTTGTGGACTCTATAGACAGTCCATTTTAATGATTTTCTCACCCCCCAAATTTCCCCTCATTACAGTACATTTATGGATTCCTGGATGTATATATGCTGTTATGCAAGGGATATAGGTAATGTGCACATGGTAATTGGAAAAATTCTTCTTTCTTTTCTTGAGTTCAAATTGAATGGTCAAATGATTGGCACAGAGGGGTAATAAAATGTTGCTATTTAAATACGCAACATGTAAAGATTCCCCTTTGAATATAAATGTTACAGATTCAAACAATAGCAAGTTGACTCCCTGCCCCTGCTGTCCATGGATTCCATTTCAGAACTGTTGCTAAGGAAAAAGGTGCCTTCAATTTTTTTTGGCAATTATACAATTACCCATCACGATAAAGTTCTCCCTTTATAGATTAAGCTTCGAAATTTATGGCAGTAAGTTAATGCCACTCACAACTTAAAAAAAAAAACTTATGTGAGCAACATCACTTAAAAAATATGTGGCTAACTGCTGGAAGCTATTAAAAACCAAATAAACAAAAGAGATTACACTTCAAAGAAATGTCAACAGTTTTTCCTCTCTCAGAAGAGATGAGTTTTCTTTACTTATATCCACATCCACATCTGGAAAATGCTTATGGCTTTATACATCTTTTATGGTAAAATGAATTTATTGAGTTTTTAAATTTTCGTGATGGATTAATGCAATCTTCATAAAAGGTAAACCCACAACTTAGTAAAAATCTGTCTTAACATTGAAAAATGATTTCAATAATAGATATTAGTCCAATATTAATTTTGAGAGAAAAATAATTTTGAGAAAGCATTTGGCTAACTAGATTTTATTTTTATACTATACATGAAAATTAAAATACAGTATCTTTTTTATAACCTGCCTTTTATATTGGCAAAATTAATTATTTAAGTTGAGGGAAAACAAAAGCAACAGCGTGCAGAACCAACTCAAAGTTCAACTGAACATACCCACTCCAGTTAATTGACAATAGATTAAAAAGCACAATGAATTTACTGATAGCAAGATCTGCCAGGGAAGATTCCAAAAATTGTGATGGATTTTATAATTCTTTACAAAATCACACAGCATGCTTTTGTATATAAAAGGTAAAATTTAATTTCTCATACAAAAATATGTTATCTGTTCAGGAGGTCCAAACAATTACAATATGCTACACAATGTTCTCTCATGGCCCCAAATTGACAGTGTTCATTTGACGTTTTTTACAATCAGCTGGGTAGTAGCAACTTGCTCTTTATCCAAGTTTGCTAAAAACCAAACCAAACCAAACCAAAACAAAAAACCTAGCTTTGGTATCCAGCCAAAAGTCCACATGGGAAAAACTGACTTATGTGTAGTAATTTATAGTTTCGATGGGGGAAGGGGATGCCTTGAAATATGGGAGAAGGTGCCATCTTTACAAGTCAGACCACGGATTAAGGGGAAAACAACCCTCAAATCAGAATAATATTTAAAATAGAATAAAATAATTTGGACATCAAGTAAGTGGTCTGTGGTCAATAAAAAAGAAAAAAAAAAGAAAAATAAACTCCAGCAGGCCGGCCGCAGAATAGAAAAATAGATCTATTTTGTTTATTTATAAGTGAGTAGCAAGTAGATTCTTTTGCACTAACCAAACCAGACAGTAATTATAAACACAGGTTGGTTAAATTCCATGCACCCTATCAAAGGGAACAAGCTTCTTTCTTTTCCAAACATTGTCATTTGTTTATTGAGCCTTTTTGAGGCTTGGTTTCACTTAAAACTATGTAAGCACACATCTGTTACCCCAAACAATGTCAACCTTTTTAAGCCTACCCTGAATACTCATTACACACATATTTGCAAGTAGCCTAACAGCAATTTTTAAAGTAGCCAGTTAGAGTGCTGAGTAAAGAATTTGGATTATTTTTGTTTCATTACAGAGAAATCTTACATTACAGTGTAATCATATAGGAAGAAAACAGTCACCGCCTGAGTAGTTTCAGATAATTAGTTACCTAAATTTTCTGAGGTGAATTCAATGTACTTAGACTGAGGAATATTATTGCTTATATTCTGAAATATCACAATAGAGTCTTGGTTAACAATGAAATTATAAATATTGCAGTGAAACGTCATTTTAGAAATCATTAGGTTTTATCAGTACAGTATAACTGAGTTCCTCATTTAAGAAACTGTTATATTAAAAACTGGGGGCTTGTGATATTGCTTATATTAGCTCATGTCAGATATCAGATTTCAAAAAACTTTAACACAGTAGACACTATTAAAACATCATTATTAGAGTTGTCATGCTTGGGTGGTTTGAACTAAAGTGAATTTCATGTGTTTGCTGGGAGACAGCAATAATAAATCCTGGAGTCTGCATTTCTAAGCAGTGACCTAGACTCCTGGAGAACTGACTTAATGAACCAGCAGGACAATTGGATGAGTACAGTGGGTGAGGGCACTGTGGGGAGGGGCAGAATCTGATAAAAGTTCACAAGGAAATACAGACATGCCACCCATATCCCCTCAGGCAGCCATTCCAAACAGGACAAGTTCTGCTGACTTTGATTGCTGTGCCTTTCATGGAATCCACTTTGGCCACTGCCATTACTAGGTGAACAGTCTTGGGTTGCCCATACCAAGTCACTCAGCCATGACAGGCATATTTTACCAACCATGGAATGCTCACTCATGTCAATAGGATACAGCATCACCCTAACCAATCAATCCACCTGTAGGCCTAGCATTAGACTAGGATCGACCTCCGACAGAGTAAGTTCTGTATCCCTCTCTCCTTGTACACTACCTGGTGCATGGGGTGTACACTACCTGGTGCATGGGGGGAGATAAATAAATGTTTGTTCAGGAAATAATTGCTTAACTCCTTTTGGATAGACGAATATAACACTTGGGAGTACAGACTATGCCAAAATGTCAGAGTTCAAATTCCAACTCTGCACTTAACTTATTCTGTGACTTCAGCCAAGTTACTCAACCTCTGTGTTTCTCAGTTTTCTCATCTGCGAAATGTGTATGTAATTAATGTGAGGAATTAATGAGTTAATATAGTTAGAGCGCTTAAATGAGGCAATATCATTAGAGTTATATATTATATACCTAATATATAATTATAATTGTTGGCTGCTATCATTCCCTTCTTTGTTATTTTTATTGAAATGCCTTGTGTACATAAAAAAGTTACATATAGCTTGTCTGTTCTTCTACCCATTTAAGTACTCAATAAATCATCACGTACATGCCAGGAGATAGCTATCTGAAAAACAGATATCAGGGTATTCATTTCTTTTAAAACCCTGAGATGCCTCCTTGTTGCTGATATAACAAAATTCAAAGCACCAATGTCACCTTCTGAAGGGCAGGGCAACTTATAATAAATTTCACACGTATCTTTGGCTACTGGACCTACTGCCCCCCATCTTCCTACATTCTTTGCAATCTTATTCTTGGGCCATGCCCAAATTCTTCTTGCTCTGTCAATGAGCTATGAGTTCTCTTTCATGACTTCTGTTGAACTGTTCAGTTCTGCACGAGCAATTCCCTTCTGGACCTGACCAACATAGACTTGTCTTTCGAGACATAATTCCAAATTTACATTCTTCGTGAAGCATTCCCCTAATTCCTCAGAGAATTAGCTGCTTGAATGGTTAAATATTAAGGTATCTTTACTGGTTTTCAACTTACAAAAGTAATATACATGTGCTAAGAAGTATAACAAAAGCTAGTGATTATTCCCTCATGTCCATTCAATCCTGCTCCTGATATAACTAACAGTAACAGGGTGGTATAAATTCTTAACCTCTCTTGTTGCTTATGTGAATATACATAATCATGTGTACCATGGGCCAACAAACTTTTTCTGTAAAGGCCTAGATAGCAAATATTTCAGACTGTGCTGGTAAGATGGTCTCTGCTACAACTTCTCCACTATGCCCTTGTATTGAGGAAGTAGCTATAGACAACACATAAATAGGTGTGGCTGTCCCCAAAAAGTTTATTTACAAAAACAGGCAACCAACTCAATTTAGCCTCAAATTTGCTGCACTGTGATTGAATATGTAAAATACACACATATGCACACACACATTTGGGTTTTATCTATTCATTTGCTTTTTAAAAATATAGCATCATGCCATACAAATTACACTGCACTTTCTTTATTATATACTCTATTAACTTCCAACAAGTTAATTAATTCATATAGAATTTACCCCTCTAGTTTCTTCATACATATATAAAACATATACACAATATACATATGCCACAGTTTTAAACAAATGAGATATATTTTATATCCTATTTACTGGTGTGTATATATTAGTGTATGTTTTCTTTCTGGTGTAATTAATCTTTTTTGCTCTCCTCTTGCATAGCATAGTCTTCTTAACACTCTCATTTGCATTTTTCTTTACTTTCCTTAATGCTCAGCTACCCAAATATAAAACACACACATACACACACACCCATGTATGTTGTTAGCTTTACTAAAATGCAAACATATGGTACACCTGTCTTTGCATCTTACTCTTTTGGCTCATAATGCTCTTGGAAGTCCTCCCGAGTCAACTGCAAGAGGAGCACTAATCCATTCTTTTTAATGGACAAATTATATGGTATGGATGTGTCATAAATATTACCTATTCATTGGTTCCAGATTCTTGATGCTATAAACAATGCTGCAATGTATGTCTTTACACTTACAGAACTGCATATTAGTGCTTTTATATCTGTGAGACAGATTACCAAAATGCGTTTGGTGGTTTGAACCACATACACAATTTATTTTTCATGGACATTATTAGAATGGCATTTCCAGTTAAAATATACAAGATTTTTTTTTCTGTGCATCCCTACAAGCAATTGGTATTATTGCTTTAAATAATTTTCTCCTTAACCTGTTAAGTAAAGTAGTATCTCATTGTTACTTTAGCTTACACTGTGAATACTCGTAACCATGAGCATCTTTTCATGTTGCTGATCATTCAAGTTTGCTCTTCTTAAATTTTCCAGTAATTTTTTGAAACCATAGCTTTTTACTACCTATAAGCTTAAATCACATTATCTGTAGTTATCATGATGTTTTTTTCTCTCTTGCTCTTAACTCCAGGTAAGATGAATGACATGACTCCAGACTCTATTTTTTTAATTGTGGTATCTGGTGTCTTAGTGGACATGCCCAGATTACAATGACCAAAGCACACCTGTTTTAAGCATTTCTCATATGGAATACAGTATTTTCTTTTTAAGTAGAGATTTTTAATTTTATAGCCATTGTAAATTTTACAGGTGTACTGGCTGAGGTTTAATTTAATGGAAATATATTATGCTCATGACTAATAACTGCATATTTAAGTAATAATATTTACTGAGCTTTTATGCCATAAGAGGCACTGAGTTGAACACTTTATATACAATGTCTGATTTAATACTCACAACAAGCCTATGAAATGAAGGGACCTATCACCTACATTATGGTGATTAGCTGTTGAGGTCATGAGAAGATAAACAACTTACCCAGGGTAACCCTGATAGTCTAATTTATTCCAAAAATTCACCTCTTCATACTGTGTTAACCTTCCAAATTTAAGACATTTAATAGATAGAACAATAAACATGATTAAAGTTTTTGCTGGGAGTTTGGACATATCCTAAATTTTACCTTGGGTAATTGATCTGATTAGTCCAGACAGTATTTGAATTTAAAATTTTATCAATCCAGACACCAGAAGGTTAGTCCATAGCTCGAACAGTTGGGAATCTAATAGTAATTGTCAGGGAGTAAACTTCTATGGTTAAGAAAGAAAAAAAGACACTATTTTTAAAATTAGAAAACTTGAATTCTGGTCCAAACCGAATCAGCTACTAAGCCTGTGGCCTTGAGCAATTCACATTCATTTCTTCATCACATTAGCCTCATCAATAAATTAGGGATCACTTTTTGTTATAACAATTTAATTGGGCTTCTATGAAGTCACAACAAGATGAACTATAAGGAGGAACTTTTGTTGTTGTTTTTCTTTTTGAGATTTTACAATTGTTTACACTTTGTATATTTGTATGATGTTATTTTGGATTAATTCTTCTAAATAAATTGCATACTTTATTCCATTTTTATCCTAACTACTTCAGACTATATCTCAAAAAATAAGGAGGTTAGAAGGCACTTTTTAAACTTGAAAGTGTGGTTTAAAAATAAGGTGTGATTCTTAGCATACATGTAATCCATTTTGAGGAATTTGCTTAACTTTCTTGTACCACTGAATTCCACCTTTATCATAGGGGCACTGTGAAGAGTAATGTTGCATTCTTAGGCTACTGAAGACCTCCAGACAAAATCCCAGAGTATTTATATAATTACCATCTCTTCTCTCCATCTAAGGGCTGTACAAAGAGAATCCCTGCAGGTGAACTTATGAGGCAGAACACCACCTTCAAAACAGGATACCATTCAATAACTCAAGTTAATACAGCTTAGTTTGTCTGTCTTAAAAAACACAGCTGAGAGAATTTCAAGTATACAGAAGTCACTTACAACATCTGAACACATGAAATAAAATTTATATGCCTCGATCTCAACAGAGGAAAAGTATTTTCACATCTTTGAATCTGCCCTTTGAATCTGCTCTGTGCCCCAGTGGCACCTAGGGCCAGCCCCAGGCTTCCTGGAGGGGCTCAACAAACATTTCCTGATGGAGATAAACACCTGCTGTATTTAAGTACGAGATGATGAAGTCAGAGTATAAATGAATCTAAGAATAGCCTGGGTGTGTGTGTGACATAACTACTATTAGCATTATGGGAAATTACATTCCTGCTATTAGTATGATTATCATTCTAATGACAAAGAGATACACATTGAGAAAGGAAAAATTATAAAGAAGAAAGGAAAATCAGTTAAGGAGGAGACTGAGTTTAAAACTCACATATACTCATATGGCCAAAGACCACCAAATCAAGCAAAGCTACTTGATTTTGATAATAGAAGTTGTAGCAGGCATGGAAGCAGTGAAAATGCTATTATATCATAGGAGGAAGTAGCTTGAAACTGCAGGAAGCAAGAGTGTAGCATCTTTTTCTCTGGTTCTCATTCCTTCTCCATCCCACCCAAATGCCTTTGTCCAATATTTCTTATTAACAGATACACCAATACCTTATTTTGTCTATGGTTTGCATGTCAATGATGACTAGAATCAGACTGATGAAACATTTACAGAGGTAGAGGAACAAAACTCTGCATAGCGGACAAGCAAGAAGAGGAAGCATGGAGTGAAAAGTTGTTGCTAACAAAAAATGGGGATTAAAATGTGTACTGGCTTTTCAACTTCTGGCCATAATGGAGGCATAGGTAGATACACTTTGCCTCCTCCTACAACAAAAAGAAGGACAACAACAAATTTAAAAACAAAAAATAATGAGAACTGTCAGAAAATCAAACTATATGTAAGTCCAACAACCAAGGAGTTAAAGATGAAACATTCATTCAGATTGGTAGGAGGGGTAGAGACAGGCAGCCAGGGTGGAGATGATGCATGGCAAGGCAGCAGCTGGAGAACCAGGCAGTCCCACATTTGTGTGCAGACAAACCAGGAAGAATAACTGGAAGGTGAGACAGACCATGTAACCCAGGGTTCCAGTGTGGGAAAAGAAAGTCTCAAACCCTCTGGCTATAAAAACAGGTGGGGGGTGGTGGTGCAGAGGCAACAAAAACTCCCAGCCTCACAGGAGAGTTCACTGGAGAGATCCACAGAGTCCTAGAATGCACATGAACCCACCCACCCAGGAATCAGAACCATAAGGGCCCAATTTGCTTGTGGGTAGGGGGCAAGTGACTGAAAGCTGACAGAGAGCCAAGCAAAGTGGCATTGTTCCCTCTCTAAACACTCCCCCAGATACAGTGCCACAACACAGGGATGTGGCTTGCCCTACCCTGGAGAATACCTAAGGCTCCACCCCTTACAACGTAATAGGTATATGGAGACAAAGAAATATTGCCCAAATGAAAGAACAGATCAAAACTCCAAAAATAGAACTAACTGGTGAAGAGAAAGCCAACCCATCAGATGCAGAGTTCAAAAACACTGGTAATCAGGATGCTCACAGACATGGTTGAGTATGGTTGCAAAATAGAGGAAAAAGTGAAGGCTATGAAAAGTGAAATAAAGAAAAATACAGAGAACCAATAGGGAAAAGAAGGAAACCGGGACTCAAATGAACGATTTGGAGCAGAAGGAAGGAATAAACATTCAGCTGGAACAGAATGAAGAAATAAGAATTCCAAAAAATGAGGAGAGGCTTAGGAACTTCCAGGACAACTTTAAACATTGCAACATTTGAATCATAGGGGTGCCAGAAGAAGAAGAGGAAGAGCAAGAAAC